>JAOXJP010152441.1:0-13079 GCA_025762735.1 Platanus orientalis | reverse complement strand
ATATTTCGAGATATTTGATACCATGGTTCCAGGCCAAAAGGATCCCCCCAGAGGTGCCAATTGCCTGAAGAGCGCACTAGTCGAACATCACAGAACCAATAGACCTCTGAACCAATCTATCTCCTATGTCCTCTTTTTTGGTCTCTTAAAGCAAAACGATATCTAGCTTAGAATTAGCTATACATTCATTGACAAGCATCCTTTTCCTAACACCACCCAAACCTTGAACATTCCAAGAGATAAGCTTCATTGATCAGCTAAGTTCTTCCCCCTCGCAATCCTCCCGTGGGCATCACTATGACATTTCACCCACAATACTATGATTCATTTCTCACTCCAAATTCTTCAATTCCCTCTTACCTTAAACCTTATTCACCAACTGAACCTTCTGGCCCGTTTCATAATCTTGTTCCATCTTCATAAAATCCGATAGTTTCACTTTCAGACCTTTGTTGTTAATAACTTTCAACCCCATCCATCCCACAAGCTGATTGATAGTCGATTTTTTTGTCTCCTTAAACAACCCATCAAACCTGACATCCACTGCTTGCATATCAGGTCCACCTTGTTCTACCAAACCCTTGTGCACATCAATCTCTGTTCCACCTCGAAACTACTGAGAATTGAGCACCACATTGTTCATCCTTGCATTAGGAGAAGGAGGATAGGGATGACATTCCATATTCTTAGAAAAACCATTAGAGGATCCATAAGAAGCAGGATCCAAAGAGATAGAAACAAAGGTAGAAAAAGAAGGGTTTATGGAAGAATTAGAAATGAGATTAGAAACAGATAGATTAGAAGTACCTGGGAGAACAGACTTAGCCTGAGGATTCGAAGGGCCATCCGCAACAACCTGTCCCCCAAGCAAAGCACAACTTCCAGCCTTACCACTCTGTATGCCATTCTCATCTAGAGGAAAGCACCCAACAGAGGCATAATAATTTTGCCCTGAATTGATCACTAGTTGGCTCGAGTCAAAGGAAGCTTTGTACTTAACCAGACGCCAATTTTTTTTCTGGGAGTAAATAACTCTTGGAGATTGGGAGTTTCCACAACACCAGAAGAATCGCTATCAATAACGTACTCTCCATCTAAAGTCATAGCATATAGATTATAGACAACGGTGTCACCACCATTCCTGAGATCACCTAATCCCAAAGGGTCACTAATGGTTTGTGTTGATGAGAGAGAATCTTCCACAGTTGATGGCGATCTAGCCACCCGCGGTGGAAACCTGGGAGATATTTCAGGAGCAGAGAAGTCTACCCCATTAGGAACATGCAAAGTCCAGTCGGCGACTGTAAAGCATCAGACATAGGGGCAGGCGAAGAACCGGAGACAGAAGGACCTACAGTGCGAGAGAGAACAGGTATTAGAGTTGCATCCCTTTGAACCGCTTCCATCTTGTTGCCAAGAAATCCATTGCATTCACTAATTAGTGCCTCAACAACAACCCTTCCATATCAGCTATACCCATATTCTTCCCCCCTCTCTTTCACCTCTATACTTTAGATGTCGAACGACTAAGGCAAAGAAGGGCACCAACTGGAACTTAAAGACGACGAAACCACCGGCTTAGGTTTAACCACATTAGAAGCCTCTAACGGTTTGAACCGGTTTGTCCAACATGGTTGAACTTGCTAACCCAAAACAGGATAGGGTCAAGCCCTTTAAAAGACTCGACCACTTTAGAGTCCACCCGTTTTTTTTCCTCCAAATGCAGATGCTATCCCCTTGATTCCCATCAGACCATCCATTAATCAAGTTACCATTTGTCGGTGTAGATGAGTCACCCATTTCAAAAGTCGAATTTTGAATGCCGATATGAGATTCCCCCTCACTGCGAACGCTACTAACCCTAGAAACAATCTTAGCCGTAGGGTTTGGTTCAGGATAGATGGATGGGATTTGACCATGGTTCTCATACGCCACATCATCATCCCTAACCTCCACCTCTCTTCGAACCGGCTAAGAGACCTCACCATCTTAAGACATGAAAGTGAGGACAACCAACTCCACTTCCCCCACCAGCACCGGACTCCCTTCATCTTCCTGCATTTTAAGCAACTTGGAATATTGCCTAGCGTGTCATCCCCTACCTTGATACGAACAACATAAATAATCTCCTGCCTCAACGTTTTACTATCAATGGTCAGAAGCCCCCCACACCTAGCCCTGATAGCTTGAAATACCTCATGATGCCATTCCGATAAGGGAATAACCCTAATCCTCATCCAGCGGCAACCTTTAACAGCCTCAAGAGGAATGGAGGTGAGTTCAAACGACCATTACTGGAAAGTGACAACGTCTTTACCAATTTGAAGATGTCTTGTCTAAATAATATCCTTCAAATCGTTGCTCGAGAAGGTCGCAAACAAAGCACAATTAGCTGGATAGCTGGTGGGAAGCATAGTATGACCTTCATTCCCAGGTCCTCTAAAGCGATGAGACACAATGACACCCACAGACTTCTTGGGAACCGTCACTCCCCAGACATCATAGACAACGAGATTGTTCCATTCTTTTACCTTCGGTGGCCCTACCCATTGAGGTTTCGCTAGATTTTTGAAGGCCATATTAACCGAGACCTCCTTTTCGTGGTTTAAAGTAGTCGGAGCCACACCACTGACCATCTACCTTAGTACTTCGCAGAAACTTTTCCATTCAAACATGGCATCACAAGTAGGAACAATGATGAATTGCTTGTGCTTTTTTAGTTTCCATTTGCAGATCCTAATGAATCTTCCCTAAGCGTTTGAATCCCGAGATAGGAATAAAGAGCCCCCCTTATACTGGACCGGGGATTGGAGATTCACCTCGTGAGCCTCCTCACAAGCCTTGCCAACAAAATCCAACACCTTCTCCAGAAACTCCACTAGAAACCCAACCTTATGAGACCCTCCCTTACAACATTCCACCATCGAGAATCCCTCATCTTCCGAAAACAATGCATATGATTTTGCTTCAGCCACAAAAAACTGCCTATATAGAACCATCTCCTATAAACATGATATGATTGTACAATCAAGACACTATGTAAGTAGGGACTTATTGAGTTGTGTCCAAGGTTGTGAGGCTTGCATCCACTAAAGAAGTCACCGTTGATTCTTGCTTTCAGATCCAAATGAGGTAATATGGTGTCCTATTATTAGAATACCACTACTTGACTTGGAAATTGAAGACTCTAACAATCTAACCTTCTCAAATGCCTTTAAGAAACTACATCACTCCTTTGGAGAAGGATAGCTAGTTTTGGAAGGAAGACTTTGGTAAATATAATTTAAAATACATTTATCAGATAATTGTTGGGGTCATTAGACTTTTAAATAAGATGTGGAAAAACACAGTGCCTGCTAGAGTTGAGATTTTTTCTTTGCTTGAGTGGTAGTTGTAGAATTCTATGTGGAATAAGGACAATCATGTCAATCATGTCCATATTATGTTTTTTTTTTGGGTTTATTAGAATGTACACATCCAGGGGTATGGTTGGTATTGCACACCATACCGTAATACATATTGAATACAAAATACGTATGAGTGTGAGGACAACTCATATGAAACCTTCTCCTTCATCGTCATTCTTCTTCTTCTTCTCCCTTCTATATTCTTCTTCTCTTCTTTGTAGCGCTTCATCTTGGTATTAGAGTGGGTTTGTGCACTGATCGATTTGTCGGAACTCGTTGCTGCCATACAGTATTGATGCTGATGTCAATAGCCGTACGGTTAACATCAACATCAACACCACCGAAATCATGTTCGATGGTACTTTTTGAGAGATCATGAATTTTAGAAAATTTTTGCAGTGGTTGATTTAAGATTTGGTGATCAAAACCATAATCTTTGAAAATCCAATTTTCACATTTTTCAATGATTCGATCGCATGGGAGTTTTTTTTATTGAAATTTGGTTGCAACAAAATTGATCACCCAAGTGTGTAGAGCTCTATGAAATTTGATTTTTTCAATTTGGTGGAGAATTGGAGGTGTAGTGATCGTTTTTGTCCTCTTTATTTATCGTCCAGGCCTAATGTGACATTGTTGCTCTTCAATCGTGACTCTTGTGATGGGTATCATTTGATACTTATCGATTATAGTTCTCGGGGTCTTCTAAAGTCCATACGGTGCTTGGGCACTAAGATTGTGATTGTGTGCATCTACGACTAACGTCTAGAGTGTGTGAATAAGATCAACCATGTCTCTGGTGCTATGTTTTAGATTGCAAATTCCACAGGGTGACTTAGAGTAGACATTTTGTTGTTGGTATTGGGGATTGTGCAAGCCCTGTCGTGGTTAGGCTGTGTAGCTGTGAAGCATAATTATGGTTCTGGTCTGTGGAGACCTGTTTCATTATTTTTGGCGATTCTTCATTATTTTTTACTATTAACGAATGTCAGAAGACAGGTTAAAGTCAAGTACATTCAGCAATACTGATATGAGTGGTCTTGGGGGGAATTGTGAATGAGTCCCCAAATACTCTCATAACTACTGTTCCTTTAGATGGAATGAATTTTCTCATTTAGTCGTAGTCCGCTAAACTTTTTATAATAGGGGGAGGAAAATTTAGATATTTAATTGTTGATGCAATGATGCCTAACAGTAAAGACCCAACCTATGCGAAGTGGGAAACCGAGAATGCTATGGTTATGTCTTGGCTGTTACATTCCATGCAACCAAAGATTGCAAAACAATTACTTGTTTTTAACTACAGCCAAGGCTATCTGGGCTTCAGTTACCAAGACCTATTCCAAGAAAGTGAATAAGGCTTGTCTGTATGATCTCCATCAGAAAGTATCTCAATTGAGACAAGATGATCAGTCTTTGAAATCATATTACTCTACCCTTCATAATTAATGAGAGGAAATTTATTTTTACAAGAGTTTAGAGGATAAGTGTGCTGAAGATGCAACATTATAAAATAAAAAAAGTAGAAGAAATTGCATATTTGAATTGTTGGTGGGACTGAATCCAGAATAAGAACCTGTTCAAGTGCTAATCCTTGGCAAGGATCCTCTTCCTCCCATAGATGAGGTGTTTTCATACCTAGCCCAGGAGGAGGATCGTTGATAGCTTATGATTTAGCCACAACATCAAATTATTGATCGTTCAGCCTTAGTATCATCTTCTCAATGTGGAGGATGTGGTTCTTATGGTGGTTGTGGTAGTGGAGACAAAGTTGGAGCCTCCTAGGATGATCGAGACAAACTAAAGTGTGAACATTATGGATGCTTAAGACACACCAAGGAGACTTGCTGGGATCTCCATGGTTGTCTCCAAGAAGAGTTTCAGTGTCGGCCTCAGCATGGTTCTTTTACCAATGGTAAAGGTGGATTTCTATCTTAACCTTGATCCAGTGCCCACTCTATTATCTCCTTCACAAACCTAGATCCTACTTCTACATCTCCTGCCACTACATCTTCAGACAATGTCAGTTTCTCTCATGATCAAATAGAGGCACTTCGTTGGTTCATGGCTAAGTTAGAGCCATCTTCATCTGCATCCACTTCTTTGTTTGCTCAGTTTGGTACTTTAGTTTATGCCTCAAGTGCGTATATCTCTATTCCTAGTCATTCTTGGATCATTAATTCAGAAACTTCAGATCATATGATGGGTATGTCTTCCTTTTTTTTCATCTTCATCTATTTGTTCAAGGAAGGATAAGGTCCGTATTGCTAATGGATATTATTCTTCCATAGCTGGTAAGGATTTTATGTCTGTCACACCAACCCTACTGCTTTCATTAGTTCTTTATGTTCCTAAATTTATACTTAATCTTTTGTCTGTTAGTCATCTTACCAAAAGTCTCAATTGTTGTGTGACATTTTCTTCTCATTGTATTTTTTAGAACTTGGGGATGATGATGATAATTGGTAAAGGGCATGAGGAGAATGGCTTATACATACTTGACAGTGCTCCCTATACAACTACTTCTGTTCAGCTACAGTCTTCCTCTAATAAAGGCTTAAGCTCCATTTCACTTCATCAGTGGCATCAGCGTTTTGACCATCCATCTTTTTATCTTTTGTGTCATTTATTGCCTAGTTTGTGTTCAGAGTCTAGTGTATTTACTTGTGATTCATGCGAGTGTGCTAAACACTGTAGAAACTATTATCCCTTAAGTATGAATAAAAGTACTACTTCATTTGAAATTGTGCATTCTGATGTATAGGGACTTGCTCCCATTGACTCTTTGTTTGGATATCATTATTTTGTCACATTTGTGGATGATCATTCTTGTTGTACATGGGTATATTTACTAAAATTTAAGGGGATGCCTTTTCTATCTTTATTTCTTATCCAAAGATGATTGAGATTCAATTTGATATGAAAATCATGATACTGGTATACTACGTAGTTATAACGGGGCTGAATCTCTCTCTTTTGTATTTGCTTCCTTTTTAAATCAGCTTGACATCATTCATCAAACAGCATGTCCCAGTACCCCAAAACAAAATGGGGTGGTTGAATGTAAGAATAGCCATATTATGAAAATTGCTTGTGCACTTATGTTTGAGAAGAATGTTTCAAAAACGTTTTGGGCTAATTCTTTTCAGATTGCAGCTTTTCTTATGAATCAATTACCTACTTGGGTGTTGGGCTATAAATCACATATTGAGGTGATATCTCCTACTTTTGCATTGTTTCCTATTCCTCCCAGGGTCTTTGGTTGTATTTGTTTTGTACACAGAGAAATCTTCCAGATCCAAACTTGACCCTAAAGCCCTAAAGTGTATCTTTCTTGGCTATTCGCCTACCTAAAAGGGATACAAGTGTTGTCATCCCGCTATTCGTCGGAAATTTGTTTCTATGGATGTTACATTTCATGAAACTGTCTCATTATTCTCTTTTGCAAAGTCTACTCTTAAGGGGGAGAGTTTTGTTGAGGATGTTGAAACCCCGACTCCTACACCAGTACCATCCTTCTTTTTTGATTAGGGTTCATTGACAAAAAATGTTAATAGTCAGGAGGAGCAAGGGGAGAAGCAACTCCAAATTTATAAGAAAGGCCCAAAGCAGTTGTAACTGAAAACCCTCATGTCCCAGACCATGATATCTTCTTTGCCCCAAGTAATTCTTTTAGTCCCTCATCTTATCCTGTTAATGATATTGATCTTCCTATAGCTCTCCGAAAAGGTGCTCGTTCGTGTGTAAGATATCATATTGCTCATTATGTGATCTTTAGTGCACTATCTTCTTCTACTCATTCTTTTGCTCTTCCTTTGTCTTCTGTTGTTATTCGTCATAGTGTGTTTGAAGCATTGTCATAGCCCACGTGGAAGGAGGTAATGGAAGAGGAGATGAGGGCCTTGGAGAAAAATGGAACATAGGATATCGTGGATCCTCCAGTAGACTAAGAACCAGTTGGATGTAAACGGGTCTTCATTGTTAAACTAAAACTAGATGGAAGTGTGGACAGGTATAAAGCCAGGCTTGTTGTTAAAGGTTATACTCAAACTTACGGAGTTGATTATCAGGATATGTTTGCTCCTTTTGCCAAGATTAACACCATTTGAGTTCTGCTCTCTTTGACAGTAAACCAAGGCTAGTCTTTGCTGTAATTCGATGTGAAAAATGTTTTTCTTCATGGTGATCTTGAAGAAGAGATCTATATAAAGCTTTCACCTAGATTCAATATTGCATCAAGTTAGGGAAAAGTTTACAATTTGAAGAAAACACTTTATGGATTGAAACAATCTCCCAGAGCTTGGTTTGAGTGTTTCAGTGAGGTCAAGGTTTCTTATAGTTATACTCAATGTCAAGTTGATCATACTCTATATGTTAAGAGACGGGGCAACTACATTACAATATTGATTGTATACGTTGACGACATCATTGTCACATGTAATGATGAGGTTGAAATAAAGAAGTTGAAGTCTTACTTAGCGCAGGAGTTTGAGATTAAAGATTTGGGGAAGCTTAGGTATTTTGTTGGGATTGAAGTTGCCCTCTTTAAAAAGGGTATCTTCATCTCCCAATGTAAATACACCCTAGATCTTCTTAGTAAAGTCGGGATGTTAGGATGTAAACTAGCTGCCACCCCTCTAGACCCTAATAAGAAGTTCAAGGAAAATGATGGTGACCAATTAATTGATGCAGAAAGGTATAAACGACTGGTGGGAAGATTATTTATCCTTAACCTGCCTGAATATTTCCTTTGTTGTCAGTGTTACTAGCTAATTTATGTATGCTCCCACCACTACTCATATGGATGATGTGTATCGAATACTCCGGTATTTTAAGGAAGCCCAGGTCGTGGTTTGTTGTTCAGTAAGCAACGTGGTTTATAAGTTGAGGCTTACACAAATGTTGACTGGGCTGGTTCGGTTTTTGACCGATGCTTTACCTCTGGGTATTGCACGTTTGTAAGGGGAAATTTGGTCACTAAGAGATGCAAGAAACAATCTGTGGTTGCTCGTTCCAGTGCTGAGGTTGAATACAGAGCTATGACACATGGTGTATGTGAGTTTTTATGGATGAAAATGCTCTTGTCTGAATTAGGTTTTTCTCTTCCTCATCTGATGCGCTTATTCTGTGACAACAAGGCAACTATAAGTATTGCTCATGATCTTGTCTAACATGACCGAACTAAGCATATTGAAGTTGACCATTGCTTTATCAAAGAAAAACATATGTTGGGTTAGATTTGCATTCCGTTTGTGAAGACTGATGAACAACTTGCAGATGTATTCACTAAGGGATTAAGCAATCATTTTTTTCATTCTTGTGTTAACAAGGTTGGTATGTGCTCCATATACATACCAGCTTGAGGGGGAGTGTAGAAGTCTATGTGGAATATGGACTAACATGTCCATATTATGTATTTTCTGGGTTTATTGGAATGTACACATCCAGAGGTATGGTTGGTATTGCACACCATACTCTAATACATATTGAATACAAAATATGTATGAGTGTGAGGACAACTCATACGAAACCTTCTCCTTCATCATCATTCTTCTTCTTCTTCTCCCTTCTATCTTCTTCTTCTTCTCTTCTCTGTAGTGCTTCATCTGTAGTGCTTGGTAGAACCCTCACAGTTGACCCCCTAAGATTGTGGTTTTCAGTTGGCGAATTGGTGCATTATGTGTAAGAAAGAAGAAGTGTCCAGAAGCCATCTTTTCCTACAATGGTAGGCCAAGTATTCTATGGAGTTACTATTCGATGCTGTTCAGTGCTGATGGGGTCACACTTAGAAATCCATATGATTTCTTTATATCTTAGCTGCCCTTGCTTACAGCCTCAAGGGAAGGATGGTTTGGAGATGGTCACTTTCACAATTTGCTGCGGGATTTGGAAAGAGAGAAATCAACTGCATCCAAAGAATTTGTGCTGATGTTGGGGTTTTCCTCATAGATAGGTGCCTTGGTTTGGAAGGATTTAAGGAACTTATTGGATCCTCGTCTTCATTCTTTTCTTTTTCTTAATCTTTCCTTTGTTTTTTTCTTTTAACATAGTAGGATGTCCATCCTATGGGAAAGTGAACATAATGTAGAACCTCAATAATCAGCTCAAACACTTGAGTGTACTGCTTGAACAAAAAAACAAAAAAAGGACAAAGGACAAAAAACCCATTTTTTTGTTCATGCAGTACACTCGAGTGCTTGAGCTGACCAGATCTCAATGAAGAATTACATACTTGTTGTCTTTTGTTATAGGGGATTTCCATCCGTTTGTTGTACAGTTTTTACATTATATTAATGAAAATTCTGTTGTCAGCAATCAATGTAAGAAAGGAGGAAGTGCATGAAGATGGGAGTGGAACATGTTTGTGAAGTGCCTTGGTTTGATCCTAAGAGTTTTTTTTTTATTTTTATTTTTTTTTATTTTTTTATTTTTTTATGATGAAGTATAATCATATTTTTCTAACATGAATGTTGAGAGATTTGCATGAAGGTTTTCAACAGCTATGATGTATTAATTCTCCTTGCACATTTCAGGTGTTAATAATGTTTGCTGCGGCACTTTTGGAGAAGCAAATTTTGTTCGTCTGCTCTAATTTGGTAAACAACATTACTTAGTATCAAATTGGTTTTCTTATCAATAGAAAATGATAGTTTTTTTTTTTTTGTGTGTGTGGATAAATTCCATGCTTTGTGCAGTTTTGGATCTTGCTCTAAAAGTTATCAATTGCTTTCAATTGTAGAGGAAGTTATTTAGTTACTCTGGCCTATGTGTAAAGCATAAACACAGGTATCTTATGTGATTCAGTTGTGGTAGTTGAGTGTTTTTGGTAATCTTTTTATTTTGGTTGAGAAAGAGAATTTTCATTAGAAAGAAGAAAAAGGAAGGGGATAAGGCATCCCCTGAAATACAAAGAAAACATAACAACAAATATGAAAAGAAGAAATTCCCACACCAAACTAGATAACACCAATCAAATTAGCCCAATCCTGTACATTGAACAAGAATACTCCTCCCCACATTTCTAGATCCCATACAATGCACAGTCCAAGAAACAACCTTCTCCTTCTCCCTCCTATAAACTTGGAAAGAAGGTTCAGCAACATCATTAAACACTCGGATTGTTCCTTTCCATCTTAAGTGACCAATGCACTACTGCTACAAGTAAGTGCCCAATCTTCCTTTGTAGAACAGTAAATGCTGTTGTTCTCCTCTCAAATAATAATCTACTAGATCTGGAGGAGTTACCCAGGGCATATTCTGAAGTCCCTCAGAACTATGGATTAAAATTCTATGACACTAAGGACAGTGAATTAGCAAGTGAGAGATTGGTTCCCCAATATGATAGCACAACAAGCAAAGAAATGTCAGATATAAGCCCTTCCTTATCAGGTTGTCCAGCTTCAAAATCATTCCCTATGCCAAAATCACCCTGTACTGTTGCATTTTCGCATCCACCTTCTCCATTTCACTCCAAAGCCATTTCTTCCTAACATGTAGTTCAAGAGCCCCAGTTTACATGATTATATGCCATCTCCATATCTAGTTTGCTTAAAACTCCCAGAATGCTATCCCTCAGTTTTGAATCAATGCATTTGTTAACACATAAAACCCCATGTAGGATAGGTCTCTTCTTCAGAAATGCTCCTTGCATCTTAGATACTACTGAAGGATGAACCTCAAGTATTGAAGCTAAACACTTTGAGATGATTTTGTATGTGCTCCCCAATAAGCCCACTGGTTTGGTATTGCCTATCTACTCAGCCCCTGCCTTATTAGGAACCAATGCGATGAACAAGGAATTGCTGCCCTTATCAAGAAACTTCCTCATATGGAGGTCATTTATCATTAGCTTCAAGTTCCCTTTAATCATCTCTCAGCATGATGTATAAAAGCAATTTGGAAAACCATCAAGGCCCCACGCTTTATCCCCTTCCATCTCTCACACTTCTTTCTACACATTCTCGTCGAACGGGCACTCCAACCAATCTGCCTAATAGTAAAAAATGTGGGGCAATGACAAATCTTCAATCTTCAGCTTCCTCTCCCTTGGTTTAGAATATAGTGTCCAGTGGAACTCTGCCACCTTCAGACACCTCATCTCCTATCCTCAAATGACTTATCGTAATAATTCCCTTTCTACAGCTCACCATTCTATGAAAGAACTTTGTATTGTTATCTTTTTCTCTCAGCCACTTAATTCTTGATTTTTGCCTCCACATCACCTTCTTCATCTCTAATACCCTTCTATTGTCCTTCGCACCAACCTTGCAAATCCTTTCCTCCTTGGAAAGCCCCTTCCTCTTTCTTTCTATCTCATCGCTGAATGGCCTCCAAAGCTGTGCTTTTGGTTCCTCTTAATCCACCCCGATACACATTGTGAACAAGTGGTCAACTTCTTTTGGTTCTAAAGCTCATACTTTAGGATGCAATTGTCCTCAACCATTTTTTCCTATTTTGATCAACATGGTACTTTGCTATTACTTGGAGCCATCCTTCAAAATTTCGCAATTTCCCCACTTCTAGGAGTAGTAAAACGAAATACCAGGGGAATATAGAAGTTCCAAAATTTCGAACCAACTTTGCCGATATTAGTAAAATTTCAGTGAAAGTTCGGTAAATTTTTGCTGATAATGATATTTACGATAGGGATTTTTTTGCTGTAATATTTAATATCTTTGGTTCTAGAGCAAAAATAAGTTCTCCACTTCAATCAATTGTGGTAAATAATATTGGGAAACAACAACTTAGGAGTTTCTCACCCTAAGTTTTCTGACAACACCTTGTTATTATGTAATGATTCCAAGAGGCAAATCTGGTTGCTACTATGTGTGTTGCGATGTTTTGAAGTGGCATCAGGTTTGGAAATGAATTTTGCAAAAAGCTTGTTGATTGCGATGGGTGAAGTGTCAAATTTGGACCTCTTAGCAGCATATTTGGGGTGTAGAATGGGCCTGTTACCAATATCCTATCCAGGGCTTCCTCTAGGAGTACAAATTAAGAGAAAGGAGCTTTGGGATCCAGAATTAGAGAGGATTGAAAAAAGATTGGCAGGGTGGAAGTTGCAAAATTTGTTGGAAGGGGGAAAGGTGACTCTTATAAAGGCAACTTTGGCTAGTATTCTTGTTTATTTTATGTCTTTGTTTACCATTCTGGGCCAAGTGGCTCAAAGCATTGAAAAATTGTAAAGCGTATCCTTTGTAAGGGATAGGAAGGGGAGCCGATAGTGGCATGGAATAATGATGTAGCAACATGTGGCTGTAAGTTTTATGGAAGCATTGGAAACAGAAGACCAACTAAAATGAAGGATAGTTTTTTCTCTTATAGTCAAAGATGGAGTAGACGTTGGGAAGCAAGATTTTAGGAGATTGTTTCTCCAAAAGAGAACTGGATTTTAGGAGACGTGTGGAGGAAAGGTGATGCAGCATGCATGTAGCCATGTAGGTTAGTGTGTGTGCACATGAGATAGAAATAAAATTGATAAAGTAATAACAAAAACATAAACAAGATTCCTACTCGCAAGTTCACATACTAATTCAAGTGATTCTTTAAATTAAATTCATTATGCATGATAAGAGTTAAAGCCTACAGAGTAGTAAACAAAATTATACCCAAGGTTCAAAATATCGTTATCGCGACTCGTATCGCAGACCCGAGATACGGGTACGTCTCGCGTAT
>JAOXJP010152430.1:0-13080 GCA_025762735.1 Platanus orientalis | reverse complement strand
CTTCAATTGGGCTTTTTTGTGAGATCCTACAAGAGAAAATACATAATTTAATATAAATATACATAAAATAAATGTGACAATGCTCATTTTGATTATGATAATTATGCAATTTTAAGCAATTATCAGATAGAACTAATCAACTACCTCTAGTGTCTCCGGTGAAGGTTCAATAAATATAATAAAGTATGATTGGAGCTAAATTCTCAATAGTTCATGCCTCTTTGATAAGCTAATAATACTATATGAATAATAGTAATGCAAAGAGTCGGTGCTCTTTAAGTTTCTTACCTCTTAGTAGGCTAATTTAAACTCTACAGATTTCAATTATAATGAAGAGACGATGCTCTTTAAAGTGTCTTGACTCTTAGAAGGCTGATATGAATATGATAGTTAATCACAAATAAAGTTGAGTGATAACTAACTAAGATTAGTTGATTTTGCTACTAGAATAGCAG
The DNA here is from genome assembly GCA_025762735.1 of Platanus orientalis. Lineage (NCBI taxonomy): Eukaryota > Viridiplantae > Streptophyta > Magnoliopsida > Proteales > Platanaceae > Platanus > Platanus orientalis. The sequence goes on along the minus strand of JAOXJP010152430.1, from coordinate 12,625 downwards.
ACATATATTTGAAGAAAAACCGATCAAGCAATCAAATCAAAAAGTAATGTAGAATACCTTGATTGAGGCTTTATTATTGGAGCTTTTGATAAGGTTCATTGGGTTTGGAACCTAATGACCTTCAAATCCTTTACTCTTAATGATGATAATTAGCATAAGAAAGATTGAAGAATGGATCTTGAATGCAATAGAGTGACTTTACTTTGATTCTCAAGAGTTCTAGACTTTTTCACGTTTTTCTTTTGCGTTCTCGTCTCTTGTGTTTTTGGTCCATTTTTAAGACATATTTATAAAGTTCTTAAAACCCTAAAGCTAGTCGTACGAGTTGGTCCAATAATTTACAAAAATATGTAAGCAAATAATTAAAAAATAATATTTTTTTTGTCTAGGTTACCCATGATCTATCATGGAGGACCTATGACTGATCATGGAGTAGCCTGGGCGATTTCTAGAGAATTACCCATTCTACCTGATCGATCATAGGATCCCATGATCAATTATGGCTCTATGATCGATCATAGTCACTTGAAACCCCAGTTTTTCTTGTTTTTGTATCTTTTTTCACTCTGTAATGGCCCGGCAAGCTACAAGATCATTTTCTAAGGTCAGGGAAATGTCTCATACTAGTTCCAACTTAAGTTTTGGCTAGTTTTTATGAATTTTAAACCTTATACATTTACCATATACTTGTGAAGTTCGGAATCTCTCTTTGGCTCTCTTCTGGATGAAGTTGGTGCTTCTTTAACTTGATTTGGAATGTTCTTTGTTCTTGGGCTTGATGAATTTTTGTCAAGTGAATCTTCTCCATACACAATGCAAGTCCTAACCTACTCACTTTTGGCATTGTATTGGTAATTTTTCAACAATCTCCCCCTTTGTCAATTCCATGTCAAAACCTATAACTCACTCAATTACATAGAGATTTTACAACGATATACAAGTTACATTTGAAATAAAAAATTTCAATCACTCCCCCTAATAGAAGCCAATCATGGGATTCATTTCTTGTTTTTCTTTTCTTGCATATTTCTTTTGTTAAGTCTTGTAATCATAGCCACAAACAAAATACCTTTCTCAAGCATGCATTTAGACTAAAACATTTAATGATAAAGTATAATCATTTATGTAATGACATGTATGCAAGATGTAAGTGAGAGATGCAAATTATTTCAAACTTAAGTAAGTGTGAGTGTGAGTTATCATTTTTTATATATTTTACTAACTCTAACTCAATTTTTTGTCATTTTACCAACTCTCCTCCTTTTTGAGATGAATTGTCATAGGCTCTTGAAATAAAAAGAAGTTCATTCATTGATTCCAAACTATTACAAAAGAGCTAGACAAAATACATTTCAATCCAACAAAGAAAGAAACTACATCCTACGCTCGGGGCCATCCACATCATCACCATTGTCATCACCATCATCACCAGGGCCTTCAAGTGGCTTAAATCCAGAGTAGCGAGATCAATGTCTTCCCCTATTGGCATGGGGTTGTCTGGCGTCCTCCTAAACTCTGGGTGTTGAGATAGAATATATGCTTCCTAGGAGTTAAGCTGATAGGCAAGTCGTTCTTGCCTCACTTCCATCTTGTTCATCTTTTCCACAAACATCTTATGGTTTGTGATCATCTGGGCATGTCTCCTCTGGCCCTGAAGATGAAGACTCTCAAGTCTCTCCAAGACAATGCTCTAGAACTCATGCTAGGAGAGAGTGACTGGTTCTGGAGCTGATGGTGGAGGAGTAGGTACATCCTCATCAGAAAGCTCATTGCCAGAATCTCCTCTATGTTGATCCATCATAGGATCAACTATCTTCTTGTTCTTCTCCATCCTCTTGATGGTACCCTCATTGATGCTAGTGTCGATTTAACAAGGGTTAGACTGAAACACAACACCATTTTTCTGCAGAATCTGGGTAATGAGAATTGGATAAATGATGTAGAAACAAAGAGTCTTGGCCTTGGCCGCCTTGATCATCTTCAAACACATGATAGATGCCAGATCAAGTTGTCGATTGTTTATAATACAGTCAACAATATAGGCCATCTCCTTGGTCATTTCTGATTGATGGGTTATTGGGAAAAGATTGTAGGTAAAAACCCAGTTAAGGAACCATGAAGCCAAAGAGCAATCTGATGTGCTCAGTAAAGTAGTCCAGGAAAAGTTTGTGCCTGTGAATTGAGCTGAAATGGTTGACTTCCCTGCCAGAGTCAGACGAAGGGGTGGGAAAGGCACACCACCTTCCCTAATGCAGGGAACACCTAACTCCACAGATAAAATGTTTGGATTTAGTGTAATCTTTACTCCATAGACTTCAGCGACTAGGGAAAGATCAGCCTTATTCAATGAGTGGGCATTCATATAGAACATCTGCACCTCTTATTCATGAACAAAGAGTCTTGGGTATCGGTTCGATGAACCACTCACTTACAATGGGTTTCCTACAAAAGAAACGATGAAAGTTTTCATGAGACTCACGGTTTTGGAATGCATATATCCCCAACGGTTGATCCTTTGTATGAGGTTGCTTCCGTGACCCGCCTTTTCCGAAAGCAATGTGTTGTGCATTTCTCTTTGGCCCCATGGTTTGCTTGAAGCAAGGAGCCATGGAAAACTCTTAGATGCCCTAGATTGAGAGTTTTGGAAAAGTTTGGGAAAAGCTAGAAGAGGGGAAAAACTAGCTTTTGATGGAAATGGGGAAGAGATTTGGAGGGGATTAGAGAGGCATGCAAAGGTTTAGAATGAATGAAAATGGGAGAAAAACCCTTTTTATAAAGAGGGGAAAGTTCCAACGGAAATTTAAATTTGGCATTTATGACCCCAAGCCATGATCGGTCATGGCTTGCCTGCCTATGATCGATCATGGGTAAGCTATGATTGATTATGGAATTTAAAAAAAAATATTTTTTAGTTCTTTTTTTTTTTTTAATTTTTGTATAATTCTTTTTCCTTTCCATGTTGTGACTAATGATAGTCACACATGCCTATGACACTCTGCAAGTACTAAAATCTTTTGGCATCAAGTGGTTTTGTTAAAATGTCTGCCAATCGATTTTCAGTTTGTACATACTCCAAGGCCACAACATTTTCTTCCACTAATTCTCTTATAAAATGATGGCGAATATTTATATGTTTAGTCTGAGAATGTTGTATCGGATTTTTGGATATGTCTATTGCACTAATATTGTCAACAAAAAGGTTCATTGTGCCTTGTTCTAGCTCATAATCCTTAAACATTTGTTTCATCCAAAGCAATTGGGTACAACCACTGTTGGCTGCAATATACTTAGCCTCTATAGTTGATAGGGAGATTAAGGTTTATTTCTTGCTATGCTAGGATACTAAATAGTTTCCCACACAAAAATATCCTCTATTGGTACTTTTCCTATCTTCCAAATTTCCAGCCCAATATGAGTTAGAGTATCCTACTATATCTGAATTTGTCTCAAAAGGATACAAAAGACCAAAGTTAATTGTGCCATTTATATATTTGATTATCCTTTTTATAGTAGTTAGATGAGACTCCTTGGGTGCAGCTTGATACCTAGCACAAACTCCTATACTATAAGCAATGTCAGGTCTACTAATTTTCAAATACAAAAGGCTACCTATCATTCTTCTATATAGTTTTTTGTCTACTTCTTCACCAGTTGGATCAATAATTATTTTAGTGTTGGTGCATATGGGAAATATTTGGTGGTTTGGATTCCTGAAGTCCAAACTTACTTACCAAGTCCTTGGTAAATTTTGATTGGCTCACAAATATTCCGTTCTCAGTTTGCCTAATCTATAGCCCTAGAAAGAACTTGAGTTTTCCCTCTATACTCATTTCAAATTCAGATTTCATTGATTGGGCAAAACCATAAGACATTTCTTCATTGGTTGACCCAAAGATGATATCATCTACATAAATTGTACAATGAATATATGACAATTTTCCTTTCTAATAAAGGGTGTTTTATCAACACTCCCCCTATTAAATTCGTGGTCTATTAGAAATTTTGTGTTGCTCATACCAAGCTCTAGGAGCTTGCTTTAACCCATATAAAGCTTTCTTAAGCCTATAAAATGGTTCGGTAAATGTGGGTCAATGAACCCATCTAGTTGTTCCACATAGACTTCTTCTTGCAAGAGGTCATTAAGAAATATACTCTTCACATCCATCTGATATAGTTGAAATTTTAAATGACAAGCAATGGACAAAAGCATTCTAATTGATTCCATTTTTGCTATAGGAGCAAAAAGTCTCATCAAAATCTATTCCTTCTACTTGGGCATATCTCTTAGCAACTAATTTTGCTTTGTTCCTCACAATTGTGCCATGTTCATCTACTTTATTTTTGAAAATCCATTTGGTTCCTATAACATTTTTTATCTTTTGGTTTTTCTGTAACCACACATCATTTCTAGTAAATTAATTTAACTCTTCTTGCATGACATTTATCCAGTTTAGATCCTCTAAAGGTTTAGTTGTCTTCCTTAGTTCTACATGTGAAGTAAAACACATGTGACTGATCAAGTTTTGCACTTTGTATGTGTGAACTGTCCTCCACATCTTTATGTTCCTTCTTGTGGTCATCTATCACTACATTGATAGATTCTTCCATGGTAAGTGTTCTTTTATCAAACACTCTATAAACATGACTTTTAGAGGAATAACTAAGAAATATTGCTTCATCACTCTAGGGATTGAATTTTCTAAGATTTCCACTATCTCTCAAAACATAGCATAGAGTGCCAAATACTTTAAATTATTTAATATTTGGTTTCCTACCATTCCAAATGTCATAGGCAAATTTTGTTGTTCTTGGTCTAAGGTATACCCTGTTAATGATATAGCAAACAGTGTTTACTGCTTCAGCCCAAAACCTCTTGGCAAGATTCATGCTTATAAGCATGACATTTTCCATTTCTTGCAATATTCTATTTTTCTTCTCTACTACCCCATTTTGTTGTGGAGTTTTGGTTGCTAAGAATTCATGTTTGATTCCCATTTTATTACACTAATTTGAAAACTTATGGTTTTCAATTTCTCCACCATGTTCACTTCTTATTTTCTTTATAGTGAGTTCTCTTTCAGTTTGCATTCTCTTGCATAGTATAAGGAACTCATCAAATGCTTTTGACTTCTTTCTTAAGAAGGCAACCCATGTGTGTACCAAGAGAAATCATCTACTACTACTAGGAAGTATCTTTTGTCACCTAGACTTTATGTCTTTGTAGGTCCAACCAAATCCATGTGTAGGAGTTCTAAAGGTCTACTAGTGCCAACCTGATTCACCTTCTTGTGCTCAGACCTGGTTTATTTTCCTAGTTGACATCCACCACAAATCTGGTGTTCACTACCACTTAAACTAGGTAACCCTTTGACAATCTTTTTTCTTCCTAGCCTAGTAAGTTCTTTAAAGTTTATGTGACCTAACCTTTGATGCCACAGGTTAGTCTCTGTTGGGCATTTTTGGCTAGTGATCTCCCTTAGGGACTCACTGTTATGTGTAGGGTTATGGGGTTTTATACGTGGCATCGATGTTTTATAACCTAGCCTTCCTGTGTGCCAAGTGTGCACTGTGAAGCCCCTCAGACCTGCTCGTAACACTTTATAAATGTAGAGCTTTGCACTACAATGCATATAAGGATTAGTTACTTCCCTTTCTAGACACCAATTGGTTTTAAGCTAAGATGGTAGCATCACGGTCCTAACAAGTGGTATCAGAGTGAGGTTGTAGGTTTGAGTCTCCTGGGTGTGGTTGGGGGGGATTATTGGACCTTTTTTTGGCCACTGATCTCCCTTAGGGACTCGTTGTCACTTGTAGGATTATGGGGCCTCATACGTGGCATTAATGCTTGACAGCTTAGCCAGTCGGTGTGCCACGTGTGCACTGTGAAGCCCCTTAGGCCCTCTCGCAGCATGTTATAGATGCGGGGCTTTGCATTGTCATGCATATAAGGATTAATTGCCTCCCTTTCTAGACACCAATTTTTTTCAGCTAAAATGGTAGCGCCATGGTTCTAACAAGTGGTTCGGCCCTCTGGCCTACGTCCACTTTCCAATCGGCTCCTCTAAACCTATTTAATTTTTATTAATAGATCACTAACTATTATAGAAAAAATTAATAAACTTGAGAATTACAAGTAATAGGGAATCCACTCCATTGTAAGTGTGCTTCCAGTGACTTTGATGGGCACACTCGGTCCAGTGACTCCGATGGACTATCCCGCACTTGGTGACTCTAGCAAAGGCTGAGAATCCACTTCGGTGACTCCAGTGAAGGCTATGAACAAGTTGAAGATGAAGAAATCTTCATTATTCAAGATGTCTCGTATGTAGGTGAGTTTAACTTGTAGAAACACTTTTTCTTGCTTGTAAAAAATATAACTAAGTGATCTTGGAAGATCTTGCAAGACCTTGGAAGGGTTTAACTATGAATACAAATTCTTAAGATCATAGGCCAACAACAAGGATTTAACTCATAGGCTTAATTGCTCTCTCTTTCTCTTGCTCTCTTTTCACAAATATTTGACTATTTTCTCAAGCATTCAAGTTGTATATTCATTGGGGTTAGTGTCTTTATTTATAGAATGAAGAAATCCATTTAAACATCCCCAACATCTCTTTTCAAATGGTAAAAAATATAGCCGTTTGAGAATCTTGAGAATATTTTTTTCCATTTTCAAAAAGAGCTCATTGAGCCGTTTGATTTGATTACTTATGGCTCACAAGCGGACATATAGATCAAAAGATATGGCTATTTTAAGTTTGGTCATATTTCCATTTCAATGCATTTTAATTTTTTACCAATTTTGGTCCCTCATTAGTCCAATCCTTATGAAACCTTTTCTAGATTTGGGTTATCCATTTTTAAGTCATTATAAGCCTATCTAAGGTTAGGTTTATACCCAAACACCCCATTACCACTTACCAATATTTTATGATTTTATCCTTAAATTTTAACAGTTGGTTTTCATAAAGTGGCTTGCACTTGAGAGTTGGGATTCTTCAACAACGCTTGGATCTCTTTGGCTTGGTCATTCCAGCTTCGAGTCCATCTTCTTGGTGCTTTCGCAGACTCTCTTCTTGGACTTATATGAGTATTTATTTTACATCATAAAGTCCTATACAACCTGACCACTACATGTACACACATTGTTTTGTGATGGACATTGACAATACAAGAACCTAACAATCTCCCCCTTTGTCAATTCCATTTCAAAACAATAAAAATTTATAAATAAAATCCTAGTACATGTATCTACCCCATATAGTTCCCTTCTTGTCAATTCCTCTCCCCATTTTTGGCATGAGTTGACAAAGGGTGGGTCCTCCCTTAAAATGTGATGTCTTTCCTACAATACATCAAGAACAATATACCTTTCTCTAAAAGGTGAATTAATTCAGAAAAAAATATAACTTCAAAGCATGAATTTAGCAAAAAATAAATTTAACTATGGATACTAATTCAATTAATTTTTTTTTAACTATTTAGCACAAGCAATTAAAGACATAATTCAAAATATACTATATGATTCAACTCTCCCCCTTAGTACATATACCTATTGAGATCATATCATTATGCCTATTTGGAGTTAAAAATTCTACTATAAGGTACATAATTTCAATTTAAAAAAAATACTAATTGATGTTTTTCACAACATTTTACTATTAAGTCCACAAAAAATCATCAATGACATAATTTATAAGAGATCCAAAACTCCCCCTGAGTTGATATACCAATTTAAATACAAAAATTCCACTCATTTGAGATTTTCAAGAGTTTTCCTATAACCACAAGTTACTCCCCCCTTTTTCATCTCTCTCCATTTTTCACGTAATTACACCCCCCTTAATTTATGCATGAAAAAAAAAGAAAGTAACAATGAAAGCATGAAAAACATATTTACCTATTTATCACATAAGAAGCAATTCATTTAAACGTTATACTTTAATTTCTTAAGGTCACTAGCATTTACCCAAATTTGTTTTATGGGAATCGGGTTAGTTTTCTTAATTTCATTATTTTGCTTCTTTTGTTTTGGCTTTTGAAATTTTAGCCAATCAACATTATTTTCTTCAAATTCTTGAATTTTTCTCTTTTTCCTAAAGTTTAAGAGCCAAGAATTTTCAGTCATTCATTTTTCTAATATGGTATTTTATGGCTCTTTTCTTTTCTTTTCGAATCATATTCTTACACTCAAATCTCATATGTCCTTGATGTCCACAATAATAACATTTAACTATAGAGCATTTAGGCTTCAAGACATGAGATTGTCTAACTTTTGGGGTAGTCTTATATTTTCCTTTGTAGGTTAGTCCTGTATTTTCAATATTTTGAAAATTTTCGATTATTTGATTTTTTTGTTCTTGGGAACCCCTATTTTAGTCTTCTAAGAAATGTATTTTATTTTCCTTGATTTGATTTTCCCTTAGAAGATCATCGCTTGTTTTCTTTAAAATCTTTTTCTCTTCTAATGATTTAGCAAGTTCTTTCAACTTAAATTCTAGAGATATGTACTTGACTTTTAATTCTATATTTTCCATTCCAAGTCTAGAGTTTTCTTTTACAAGTTCTAGACTTTTCAAATACAACTTGTTGAAGGCATCTTGGATATCTTCAACCTCTTCATCACCATTATTATCACTACTTGATTCTTCTCACTATCAATTGAAAGATTAGTGATGGCCAACATAGCTCTTGTAGTGGAGGAGGAGTCATCCACACTACATGATAATTTATCTTTCGATGAATTAGAGTCATTTTCAAGGGTTTTCTCAATAAGATACCATGCATCCTTGGTGGAGTCCAAGTTACAAATTTTAACCATTTCATTTTCATTAACAACACATATCATGACATTTAAGGCTTTACAATTTATATTGTATCCATCTATTTCAGCCTTATTCCACTCACTTTCAGGTTTGGTGGATCTAGTCCAATCATTCTTAACTGAGTGTTTAATGCAAAAGTCCATTGATTTAAGGTAGATTTGCATTCATGTCTTCCATTCAATATAGTTAGACCCATCAAAATAAAGTGGTATATTTATGGACATTCCTTTAGCCATTTCGGAAATATTGGATCTTTTAACCTGGGTGGTTAAACTCAATCAAGAGCAACTGGCTCTGATACCAATTGAAAATCCTGAAATGGATCCTAGAGAGGGTGAATAGGATCCTTAAGACTTATTTAAAATTCTTTTAAATAATTTAATCACCCTCTTTATGATGTATTATTAATTATGCAACAATTTTTTTTTTAATTAAGTAAATATCTTTTCTATGAATTTATCATAGACAATGGGACTCCGTTATGCACTATAGGATTGCCTATAGCACAGCAGGAACAAGGTTAATAAATTCCCTAAGGTTGTTAAGTTAATCTTTTAATCTTAACCTTAGTTAGAGTCACTTAGTGTGTTGGCCTGCTTTGCATAATTAAAATAAACATAAACAATTACTAAAGAGAAAATGCAACAAAACATACTAAGTGACTCTAACTAAGGTTAAAAGTAAAAGATTAACTTAACAACCTTAAAAAATTTATCAACTTTATTCCTGCGCTGCTATAGATAATCCTATAGTATATAACGGAGCCCCATGGTCTACGATAAATTTGTGGAAAAAAGATTTACTTAATTAAAAAAATTTATACCGCATAATTAAGTAAATCATTAAGAGGGTGAATAAATTATTTAAAAGAATTTTAAATAAGTCTAAGGATCCTATTCACCCCCCCTCTAGGATTCATTTCAAGATTTTTAATTGGTATCAGAGCATACCTTGATTTTTTAGTCTCATCTATTTGAGAGAATAAACATGTGTCATTCACAAAGGGATCTAAATCAATTATTTACCAGTTTATTTGTCTTTAGACCTCTAACAATTGTTTTCTCTCCTTTCTTATTTTTTACATCACAACAACCTTTAGTGAAATGGACTCCATAGCCTTTGTCATAGATTTGACTAATGCTCAATAGATTCTATTTGAGCCTTGAACATAGAGAACATCAGACAATCTTGGTAAGCTGGGTGCTTCAATAGTTCATTGCCCAACTATTTTTGTTGCATTCCTATCACAAAAAATGACACTCTAATCCACTTTTTCTTCATATTTATTAAAGAGAGATTTATCTCCAGTCTTGTGCCTTGAGCACCCACTATCTAAGTACCACTTGGAAGTGCTACCAACTCTAAGAGCTGTGTCGATGGCCATGCAGTTTAAGTTATCTTTGTGAACCCAAGTCTTTTTAATCCATTTTTTTTGGCATTTTGATTATATACATTCTCTTCTTATATTCTAAATTTTCTTTTTTAATCTTTTGGAAATGATTTCTTTTCTTAATTTTTCTTTCTTCTTCTCATTTCTTATTTTGATGGACTCTCCTAAATCTCAAGTCATTTTCTCTCCTTCTACATTCAAACTTCATATGTCCTAATAATCCACAATAATAACACATGGTTTTAGGGACATATAGACGAGAAATGGGTCCTAGGGATTTTCTAGGTAACAAATTTTCCCTTCTATTTATAGAAAATCCCTCGCTTTTTGAAGAAGGTGGTTGTCTAGAAGTTGAGGCTTCTGGTACATCCTTATCCTTTCTAGTATATAGCTAGATTTAGCTTATAGATAGGATCTAACCCAGGTAGGATTAGTTACTTTTTCCTTTCCTTTTTCCTTGACAAACACACTTTGTGTGTTACTTGGTTTGGTGAAAGAGTTAGGTCTTAAATCCTCAGATTCAAATCCTAAACCTCTCTTGTCATCACTCTCTCTACCCATGGTGAGCATGTGCTCAAATTTTTCATTTCTTTGAGCTAAAAGATATATGGATCTTCGCTTGTGTTCCTCTAATATGTTTACTTCAGTTTGAAGTTCACTTATCCTAGTAGTGAGGTTAGAGCATCTTAATTATAATTTTCTTTTTTCCTTATTTTTACTGATATAACACTATATTTTAGCTCATTTAATTTCATGTCTAATTGCATGACTTTTAAGGCCAATTCTTCATTTTCTTTTTGAAGACTTGATTCCTTATGGGAATCATTTCCTTCACTCACATGGGAAGAACTAGATTGAACCTGAAGAAGGAATTATTCTTGGGAATTTGATTTTTTTTAGTTAACTCTACATTTTTTTTTAATTCCTTGTTGGTTCTAGCTAATTGGATGCTCTTATTGTAGAGTTCATTGTAATAATTTTGAAGTTTATCCTCACCTTTATAATCCTCTTCCTCACTCACATCTAACTCTTTCTCACTCTCACTTAGAGATACTTTGGGTATCCCTTCAGTGAATGTTACAAATGCTTTCACTTCTTGTGAAAACTCATCTTCACTGTATTGGGACTCATTATTAGACTCATCTGAGTCATCATCTTAGGTGGTTGTCATGGTTTGAGCCTTAGTCACATTTTTCTTTTTTTTTTTGTTTGCACATTCAGAAGCAAAGTATCCTCGGCCTTTGCATTTATAGCACACAAACTCCTCTTTTGACACAATTTTCCTTTTAGGATTTTGTTTGTTTGAGGGAGGTCTCTTCCTAAAATTTATAGAGTTATACCTCAACTTTTTCTTGAAGTTTTGGGCCATCAAGGCAACTTCTTCTTCATCTGAATCATCATCCGGATTGTTGTTTTCTTTTGCTTTCAATGAAATGCCTTTCTTTTTGCTAGAGGGCCTAAGTTTAAGTTAAATGCATCGACCTTGTCAACTCTTCTAATTTTAGTTTATCCAAATCATGGAATTCTTCAGTAGCCGTGACTTTGGGGTGAAACCTTTCTCACAAAGACCTAAGGATTTTTCTAATGATCTTAGGGTCCTTGATGTCTTCTCCAAGTCCTCTCATAGAGTTAACAATATCTTAGAGTCTTGTGTGGAAGTCAATGAATTGTTCATCCTCTTCCATCTGAAGAGTTTCAAACCGGGTAGTAAGAATTTGTAGTTTAGATTGTTTAACTAGGTTAGTACCCTCATGGGTAATTTCAAGAAGATCCCACACTTCTTTTGCAGTAAGAAGACTAGACACTCTATTGAATTCATCTTGGTTAAGAGCACAAACAATTACATTTAGTGTTTATAGTTATTAAGGTGTGCTTTCTTTTCATTTTCATCCCATTTAGCCTCAATTTTCTCTTTTGGTATGGTATATCCTTTCACAATAGAGTCCCAGACTCCATGTCCATGGATCTTAGATTTATGACCATACATGTTTTTCAATAAGTGTAATTGGTTTCATCAAAATAAAGAGGTCAGTTAGGAGCATAGCCTTCATCCTTAGAAGCCATGTGAAATTAGGGACTTAATAAGGATCTATTCGGGATGTGAAGTCCTACAAGAGCAACCCGTTTTGATACCAATTGAAATTCCAAGTCCCAACTATCTTAGAGGGGGGGGTGAATAGGATATTAAAAATTTTCTTGTGGTGGTTTGTCTCTTTTTAAATTACTTGCTCTTTAAATATTTCTTTGTGAATAATCAATTTAACAGTGATTTAAATAGATGTTGCTTATGCAAAATGAATCAAAACAGTGCAACTAAAATAAAGAAATCACAGGATACAGTACACACAATTTATAGTGGTTCGAAAAATGTGCCTACATCCACTCTCAAAAGCTCCTCACTGAACTGATT
>JAOXJP010152419.1:0-11800 GCA_025762735.1 Platanus orientalis | reverse complement strand
GATGTGTTTTTGAATTTGATGTCTTTTATTGACCACCTACTTTTTCAACTGAGAACTTTTTTCGACCCTTTTACCCTGAAACAACACATGTCTGTTTATAATTCACCATATACACTACTGAGGCATTTTTATCACAGAACATTTGTTTCGGATAGAAAAATTTAGAATCTATAGTATAAATTTTTTGGTAGAAATCTGTAGTATAATTTATTACTTTTTGCAACCAATTTTTTTTTGTTTTTTTGATACTTTTAAAAAGTCAAATATGTGTTTGAATCTAATGTTTAACATATAAGAGATATTTTGACCAAACGCTTTATACTTGCAGTTATAATATTACAAAATAAATGTTTCCTTCTATAAATTTCGTTCAAACTCTTTATACTTGCAGTTGTAATATTACATAAGTATATGAATATGTTTGATATTCTCTTCTATAAAGAAAGATTAAGGGACACGAGTTAATATACCTATTGTATTTTAAGGAATTTGCATGAATTATAAATTATAAATTAAAATTATTTTCTATTAAATTGATAACTATTTTCTATCAAATTGATTCTTTCTATTTTTAATAATAATCGTGATGGAGTCCTTCAAGGAGGATAACTATTTTCAATCAAGTCAAGATCTTAATTCTGGAAACTAGACCAGGCATTAAAATGGACAGGCTGATTTATGGTTCATTCTTGTTTTACCGTGAATTGTGTTTTTTTGGAAAATAGAAGAGGTCATTAAATTTTCTACCGGTTCAAATTGATTTAATTGGCTAATTAATCCAATTATGTCATAAACTGGGTGTTTTTTTAAACAACTTTTAGCATTTAAACTGAAACAAGGAGGGACTCCATTCCTAAGTACGTTTTCAAAATTATGGTCAATATAATAGGATTGAAAGCTTTTAACTCGGGGATTGATATGATAGACCAAAGTTCCATGGCTAGACATATAGTCCTTGTAGAAAATTATTAGATTGGAATCATTTATCCTAATAAATAGAGGCTACAAGTCTGGATCACCTTAGTCCAAGTGGTTTAGTATTGGCTGCTTGTCCATGATCCAATATGACATTAAAAAAGTAAGTTTATTTTTGTAAATACACATGGGAAATTGAAATTAGTAGCCATGTGTATCTACCAAAGTACTCCTATTTTCCTAGAGTCAATAACAAGACTACTCATACCATGGCAACTCTCGGCAAAAGGACATACCCTCAAGTAGCCATGTGAATGATTCTTGTTGATTTAACAATTGGATAAAACTTAAGCTCATTACCATTTGCTTCATTTAATTTTGACAAAGGAAAAAAAAATGTACTCTCGCCGAGTGCGAGAGTGGATTGTATCCGCTCCTTTTAACAAACGTTCCTTTTTGCACCATGTCAGGGGCGGACACATCAGCGCCAACAAGTAAAATGCACCCCTCCAAAAAGTGAAAATCACTTGTTGGCGTTGATGTGCCCGCCCCTGACATGGGACAGAGAGGAGCGTTTGTTAAGAGGAGTGGATACAAACCACTCTCGTCGAATGCATTTTCCCTGACACCTTTTTGATGTCTCACGGGGTAAATTGTAGATGGGCAATGAAAGCTAAACCAATTAAGTCCAGCGCCTGCCATGAAAGCAAGCAACTTTTGGTGAGTACTCATGTCTGTTTAATAAAGTACCCTTGCCCGTTACCAAAAAATAAAGAGGAAAAAAAAAGAAAAAAGTGTACCCTTACCAAGTGTATTCTCTTAATCGTGTGCTAGGCAATGGACGATTGCCGAATGCTAAACCAATTAGATTAGCTGATCCAAACTACATAGAGAAAGTCTTTTTTGACTAACTCCATCATGACTTTTTCAACAAACTAATTAAAGGTTATATGATCTATTATATCAATTTTAACAAGAAAGATTGACTTGGCAATGATTCATAAAGAACCTCTGGTATGGTAAATCCAAATTTGATCCAATGCTTGACAAGTCAATAGCATGTATTCTCGTGTGTGCTCAATCATTGCTCTATGATTTAAGGCCAATGGTCTAAAAAAGGTTTTAAAACTTCTAAGCATTTAACTGATTTAGGTTTGGTAATATCATCTTTGGCTTGGGGTGCTAATAATTGGCCTTATGTCACATGCTCCTATCATTTGGACCAATTGTTGTATTGGTTTTTCAAATATTAACTATACGAAAAAGTAGTCCATTCAAGCTCCAAAAGGCTTAAAAAGTAATGCATAGATCAACTTTATATTGGATATTTTAAAAGTTTAGCCCTGGTTGATTGGGTATTTGCTTGATCAATTGAAAAGGTCATGCCCGATCGATTGGTATTATGTTTGATTGATCGAATTGGGCAATAGGAAAAATCTGATTTTTTTTTAATTACAATTCTTGGAGATTTGTTCATGGGGAAGTGTGTAGACGTGGCCAAAGAGTCTACATGCATTCAAATACGATTGTTCAATAAGAAAATGTGTTTAGAATGTTTATAAATACATCTAAAGGTGTCTCTACAATTTTTATAAAAGAAAGGGTTTCTCATATGTAAATTTAACTTAAAACTTTTTTATTTCTTTGAAACGTTTGTCTTTGTGAAAAACCCATTGATTTCTCATTGTATACATTTATGGAAGATTATCTATTAAGTGTTTAAGGATTGATCTTATGGTGTTGTAAACCGTTGATCAACAACACAACTTTGATTGAACTTGTTTTATTCTAAAGACAAGTTTGTTGACTCGTTGCAGTCTCTATATCTTTTAAGAATAGAGTAAAGGATGGATATAGTCGTAAGGAAAGCATGATCCATGACTCGGGCATTACATCTTCAACCATTACGTAGTTCTAACATTTTTACAACAAAATTATATAATCATGCTGATTTTGATATAATGAATCTTTAATGTGAAAAGCATTTAGTGGTGGGTCTGATCCTATAAGTTACTGGTCCTATTCCTAAGACTCAAGACACTCCATTAGATTTAGCATATAGGGTCTTAAGATTTACAATGGGTTCAAATCATCTCTAGGAGAGATATCACACTAGTACCAATCATACTTGGTAAAGGGTGTCTTCATAAATACACAAGGGGTTAAAGGAGGTGTTATAATAAAGACATAGTTAAGTTTTATTATTTAACCAAAATACTCCTTTTGTTGTTAGTCTGGAATGGTATTGGTGTGATAGTTAAGTATCATTATTTTACCAGACATGAACTCATTTGCATTTCCTGGGTACTCCCACTTGTGCATAAACCCAGATTCTCTGTACTAAGTTAAAATACATTAATGTGAAATTGATTTCAAAACATCACACATATACAAAAAATTTAAAATTCTCATCAAATTGAGTGGTGGTTTTAAATTTTGTGTATACGTGTCGCACTATAGACCTTTGTTATGCATTAATGTAAGTTAATTTACTATAGATGATCCTAGCTCAAATGACTCATGTTGTCCACACAAGAGAAAATTCAAAATGAAAACCAAGGTTTATGTTTAGAGGAAAGATTGTTTGTAGTGGAATCTTCGTTAATATTTGTTGACACAAATTTTGTGTATCAATTATTGTATTCACAAAACTTAGAGACAAATTACAAAATATGTAAAAATTTGATGTTTTGGTGCTAATGATACAATCTTTATAATTTTTACAAGAGTATGAACCTTTAATTCTTTGTCTAAAGGAATTGAATGACTTTATAGTGTGCATCTTGAACAATGAAAGTATGCAGGATTTGTTGGAGAGATTTTTGAGGAAGGTTTCACACTTGATCTCTTTGAAGGATGCTGATTGGTTTTCTTTTTCTAGTTATGAAGCTAAATGAAAAATAAGAAATTTATCTCTATAAAAAGTGTTTTGTTGATGACTTGAATCTTTCTTATTAAGAGTTAGTGTAGTCCAAATGTTGCTAAGAAATCCCACTTTTCTCATAGCCTAGATTTTGTGTGCAAGACATGCGCACGGACCAGAGGCGGACACATAAGCGTTGAAAAGTGATTTACACTTTTTGGGATGTGCTTATCACTTTTCAGCACAAATGTATCCACCCCTTAATCCGCATGCATTTCTTACACGTGGATTTTGTGTGCACACAATCCGAAAGGCTTTTTTCATGATCTTGTATTTTTATAGACTCTAAAGGTAATTGTGATAATTGTAGTAACTTACCCTCATATTCTCATTGTTGGGAAAATGAGATAGTAAAATTCAAGCAAACCCACTTATCTTTCATGGACATGCAACATGGGAGTTGACTTTATACTTGTGGTCCACGGGTCTTAATTTTGTAAAGCTTATATAGGAATGCAAATATCTGATTATTATCCATATTTGTGTTTATTTAAAGAAAATAAGAACCTATGTATATTTGATTCGCTTAAAAATCCATATGTTTAAAAAATATCCGAATATTAAATGAACCGAATACAAATATATACAGCTGTTCCAACCCCTAAATATCCGTGTGTGTATATATATATATATAAAACATAATGACTAATTTAAATTAATAGTCATATTATAGTATTGTAGGTTATTTTACTTTATAAATACTATTGTAGGTTATGTTACATTACTTTTAACTTTAATCCTAACGTAACGGATACAAATATCTTAATCTAATTTGATGAATCTGTTTAATAAGATATATTCATATTTCATATTCGTATCCGATATTTGACTAACTTAATGGATACGAAGATGAACCTATATGTATCTGAGTCAATTAAATAACTGTTCATTTAAAAATATCTGATTATCAATGAGCTGAAATTGGATATACTAATTTCATCATTGAATCCGGCTCATTTACATCCCTAAACTCATGAAATGTTTATTAAGCCCCTACTTGAGTTAAGACATGGATTTTAAGGCCCCTAGCAAATTTTTTTGATACCTACAATATTATACAGTAGTAAAAATGTCAAGACACAAACCCCAATCAAAATAGTGTACTTAAAATGCATATAGCCATGGCCTATGTGATTCCACAAGGGGATTTCACTATAGACGATCACCTTTAGGATTTGGTTGGACGACCTTTAGTTAGCCTAAGGTAGGACTGACATTAAGGACCAATATATCAGTACCAAAAAGTGAAAAGCATCCCCAAAAGTGTAAATCACTTTTTTGGCACTAATGTGTCGGTCCCTAATGCCAGTCCTATCTTAGGCTAACCTTAGGGGTCGCATTAAAATCCCGCCTGAATCACCTACTTGATAAAGGGCGTCTCTTCATAAATGCACAGGTGTTAAAGGAGGGTGTCATGGTAAATACAAAGTCAAGTATATTAATTTACAAACGTACCCTTTTGTTAGGCAGGAATGGTATAGGCATAATATCTCTCCAGTAAGACTGGAGATGATTCGAACTCACGGCAGCCCCCCCAAGCGTGGGTAACAAGAAACGGCGCGTGTCGTACACACGTGAGGAAATTCAAAATGAAAATTAGGGTTTTGGGTCGGCGACATCGGGCAGGTACGGGCAGCCACTGCTGCCCGAGGTTGGGCTGCTCCCATGGCTTGCTCCCGCTTCTTCCAGTCATTCGAAAATAATATAAAGTAAAATATAAAGCACTCCAAGGAAGGAATCCACCTTTCATTCACGATTTGGCGTCGCCCAGAGGAGGAAGCCAAGGTATCGGTAGAGAAAGGGTGAAGAGAAAGCGAGAAACACAGAAACCCTAGTTTCCATCTTCAGCAGCAATCGGAGAATCTCTCTCTCTTTCTTCGGATTTCGATCGAAGGTATTCCCTTTTTTTTTTTTCTTCTTCTTTTTCTAATCTGCAATCTAAGGCTTGTGATTTCTTCTTTCTGAGCGGATCTATTGCTGCTATGTGTTCTTGGTAGTTTTGATGTTTTAGGGTTTTCTGGCTTTTCGAGATATGTGTAAGTATCTATGAAATAGAAGAAGGTTAGGGTTACGTCTCTTCCATTTTTTATGTTTTTGTTTAACCTTATATATATATTTTTGATGAAGTCTGCATATTATTGTTACTGATTATTGTTCTTGAGTGAACTCACGCTAATTTTTTTGCTGAAATCGACTCAGACTGGTTTGGCCGATTTCAGTTTTTTTTTTTTTTGTTGACGATTTCTGTTATTCACTTTCTTCTGTGGTTTTTAGGGATTAAGTTTCGAACTTTCATTTTGTTTGTTTTACCTCTATTTATTTATCTGGTAATTTGGAAAAAAATTGGGTATTTTTTCCGTTTCGCTTGTTTGCTTTATAGGGTTTAGGGTTTTGTCTGCTTCATATGTTGTAGATCTTTAATATTCATTCATTGTTGCTTTTGTTTTGGGCTGGATTCGGCTCGGAGTAGTTTGGGAGATAAAATGGCTACGGAGATTACTCAGATTCTCTTGGCTGCTCAATCGGCGGATGCAAAGATCCGGACTGAAGCAGAAGGGAACCTTAGGCAGTTCCAGGAGCAAAACCTACCTGGTTTTCTTCTCTCCCTGTCGGTTGAGCTTTCAAACGATGGGAAGCCTCCTGAGTCTCGCAGGTTGGCTGGTATCATACTTAAAAACTCGTTAGATGCTAAAGAGACTGTTAGGAAAGAACAACTTGTTCAACAATGGATGGCGATTGATTCTCCACTCAAACTCCAAATTAAAGACCTGCTCCTGAGGACCCTTGGATCTTCAGTGTCAGAAGCAAGGCACACTTCCTCACAAGTAATTGCCAAGATTGCATCAATTGAAATTCCTCGCAAGGAATGGCCTGAACTCATTGCCTCGTTGCTCTCCAACATGACCCAGCAAGACAGGCCAGCATCCTTAAAGCAGTCTACCTTGGAAACTCTTGGATATGTTTGTGAGGAGATATCCCACCAGGATCTTGTACAAGAAGAAGTGAACTCCGTCCTGACTGCTGTTGTCCAAGGCATGAACCTTGTGGACCACAGCCCCGAAGTCCGTCTTGCTGCAACTAGGGCCCTGTATAATGCCTTAGATTTTGCACAGACCAACTTTGAGAATGAGATGGAGCGGAATTACATCATGAAAATAATATGTGAGACTGCCATGTCCAAGGAGGCAGAAATTAGACAAGCGGCTTTTGAATGCCTCGTCTCTATTTCATCGACATACTATGAGGTGCTTGAACCGTACATGCAGACTCTCTTTGAACTTACTTCAAATGCGGTGAGGAGAGATGAAGAGGCTGTTGCCCTCCAAGCAATTGAGTTCTGGAGCTCCATCTGTGATGAAGAGATTGAACTTCAAGAATTTGAAGGATCTGAGATTGGGGACTCCGCCCCTCCACATTCCCGCTTTATTGAAAAGGCTCTGTCATCTCTGGTTCCGATGTTGCTTGAGACTTTACTGAAGCAGGAAGAGGATCAAGACCAGGATGATGGGGTTTGGAATTTGTCCATGGCTGGAGGTACTTGCCTGGGTCTCGTTGCAAAGACTGTTGGTGATGCTGTTGTGCCCCTTGTGATGCCATTTGTGGAAACAAACATACAGAAGACAGACTGGCGTAGCCGTGAGGCAGCTACCTATGCATTTGGTTCTATTCTTGAAGGCCCAACCGCTGAGAAGCTCTCCCCATTGGTCCATGCAGGTCTAGATTTTCTGCTTAATGCGATGAGAGATGAGAACAGCCATGTGAAGGACACGACTGCTTGGACTCTGAGTCGGATATTTGAGTTATTGCATGCTCCTACTAGTGGATTTTCTGTGATTTCTCCTGCGAACATCCAACGGATTGTGGGGGTTTTGTTGGAGTGCATCAAGGATGCTCCGAATGTCGCTGAGAAGGTTTGTGGGGCTATTTACTACCTTGCTCAGGGGTATGAGGATGCTGTGATGAATTCCTCTCCCCTCTTTCCTTACCTCCCTGACATGATCAGTTGTCTTATCTCGACAGCGGACCGGAAGGATTCTAATGATTCTAGGCTCCGGGCTTCTGCGTATGAGACCTTGAATGAGGTGGTTAGATGCTCTAATCTTGCAGAGGCATCTCACATCATAGCACAGCTCCTTCCAGTCATCATGACCAAATTGGGGCAGACAGTGGAGCTTCAGATTGTATCTTCGGATGATAGGGAAAAGCAAGGAGATTTGCAAGCACTTCTTTGTGGTGTTCTCCAGGTTATCACTCAGAAACTAAGTGCGTCTGAGGATACCAAACCCATAATACTCCAGGCTGCGGATCAAATGATGGTCTTGTTCCTCAAAGTCTTTGCATGCCGCAGCTCTACAGTCCATGAAGAAGCAATGCTTGCGATTGGTGCTCTTGCTTATGCCACTGGGCCACAGTTTGGCAATTACATGACAGAGTTCTACAAGTATTTGGAGATGGGGCTGCAGAATTTTGAGGAGTATCAGGTCTGTGCCATCTCAGTGGGGGTTGTCGGCGATATCTGCCGTGCATTGGATGACAAAGTCTTACCATACTGTGATGGGATTATGACCCACCTTCTCAAGGACCTGTCCAATGGAATGCTCCACAGGTCGGTCAAACCCCCAATATTCTCCTGCTTCGGGGACATTGCTCTTGCTATTGGGGAGCATTTTGAGAAGTACCTTCCGTATGCTATGCCAATGATGCAAGCAGCTTCAGAGGTCTGTGCTCAGATGGACACTGATGATGAGGAGATGATGGATTATGGCAACCAGCTCAGGCGTGGCATATTTGAAGCTTATTCGGGCATTCTTCAGGGCTTTAAGAATTCCAAGGCAGAGCTGATGCTTCCCCATGCTGCTCATCTGTTGCAGTTTATAGAAGTTGTATTCAGAGATAGGCAGAGGTATGCTGTTTACTTTGCTTTATTCTTGTTGTTACTGGAAATGGGTTTGTTTTGGATCAATCTAATAAGGTTCATGGTCTCTTGTTGATTATAGGGAGGAAGGTGTGACAAAAGCTGCAGTTGCAGTGATGGGAGATTTAGCAGACACACTTGGCCCTAAGATGAAGTTACTTTTTAAAGATCGCACGTTCTGTGCAGAGTTCTTGGGAGAGTGTCTTGAATCTGATGATGACCAGCTAAAGGAGACTGCTACTTGGACGCAGGGAATGATCGGACGGGTTTTGGTTTCATGAGGTGAATCGCATGGTTCTCTTTTCCTTCTCTACTTGTTCTTGTTGCCTATTGGGCTCTTTTTTTTTAATAGTTTTAATGGTTGGGTTGGGGAAAGAAAAAAGATAATGAAGTCAGTCGTCTGTCTGTGTTGTGTACCATAGGTGTAAGTTCAGGACCTTCAGGCTGTTTCTCTGCTTTTTCAGGGGTTGTAGGGGGAAGGTCCATGTTGATCGGCATTTGATTTGAGGCCACTTGATAGAGCTTGTGGCCTGGTTCTGGAACTTTATTTTAGTTAATGCATCCACTAATCAGTGGTCCATTGAGTCATTTGTACTTTCATTCTTTTTTTCTTTTTCTTTTCACCTTGCATATGTTTCTTCGCATTTTTAATGTGGAAATTTAACCCCATAATATGGAAATTTCATCAAGCGCTATTCAAGCCAAAGAGTGGGTTTGGTCAAGGACTCACCATTACCTCTCAAAGTTCCCAACTCATGAGCAACAGAGTAAGCATTTCTTCTAACATAAGTAATAACCAGACCTGCAAAAATTTGAGACAGGGAACTGCAACAATTGATAATTGTAATAATCTGCCACGGTTTAGAGTTTGTTTTAAATGATATTTGTGAATGCCGTAAACATGAAGGCGTAGGATTTTAAGAGGAAGTAGAGTTAGAATTAGGAGACGTGGAGGTTGAGAGAGAGAGAGAGAGAGATGTGGGTGAGAAGAAAGAGGGATATAGATGAGATGTGAGAAAAAAATAGGGATAAGAGGTGATTTAACCGTTTTAGAATCCAATTAAGAGATAAAATTGAAGAGGGAGAGAGACTTGGCATTTCTCTGAAAAACTAAGAAATTAGGAGGGGTTGTCCACATAAGCAACCCTTTGCTTAGTGTATATAGATTTCTCCTCTCTTCCCCACCCCCCCAAAAAAAAAAAAAACAAAACAAAACAAAAACAAAAAGATCTCTTGGATGTCGTTTCAGCCATACAGATATATGAAAATTTGTGTGATGTGTGGATTTTAGTTGGATTTGCAGATATAAGAGAGGTTTAGGGTCTTAAGGCACATGCCTTTTGGATTTCTTTTTCCACTTACAAATCTTTGATTGGTTCCCACTCCCTTCTTTTGTAAGCTCCGAACTTTACTGAAGACTGAAAACAAAGAAAAAGAAATGTATTATGTGTTTACTGTTTGCATACATGTGTATGAGTAGGGATGTCAATGAATTGAGCCAAGCCGAGCCAAACTTTGTCCAGCTCAGATCAGGCTCAGGTTGGGCTAGGCTCATCAAATTCAAGTGTACTGCTTCAGGCTAAAATCTTTGATTGGTTCCCACAATCCCAATCCTTTCTTTTGTAAGCTCCGAAACTTTACTGGAGACTGAAAACAAAAGAAAAAGAAATGTATTTTCCGTTTACTATTTGCATACATGTGTATGAGTAAGGATGTCAATGAATTGAGCCAAGTTGAGCCAAACTTTGTCCAGCTCAGATCAGGCTCAGGTTGGGCTAGGCTCAGCAAATTCAAGTGTACTGCTTCAGGCTGAAATCTTAAGACCCCCATGAGCCAAACCTGCTCCTAAAGGCTTAAGATGTAGTTGGTTTAAACACACCAGCATTCCATATTATAACAAGGGAGATTCTATTGCCATCACAATTATTTCTAAGTGCACCTCACTTAAATGTTATTTTTTTGGGTTTCCAAACTACCTCATTATAAAAAGACCATTATAACCTTTTTAAACATTAAAAAAAAGTCAAATTTCTAAGCACACCTCACTCTCCCCCCAAAACTACCTCTTTCTCAGCACTCCTCCATCTTCTTCCTATGTATTCTTTCCAACTTCTTCCCAACACTCTTCATTTTCAACCTATTAGCATTACAAACAAGAACTCGATCAATAAAGTACTAGGGAGTGAGAATGAATTCTCCACCAGGTATGTTAGTTAATTGTTTTGATTTTTTTGTTTTTAAATTTCGATGCCACATTCGGAAACTTCAGTCTGAGTAGGCTTTATGTTGCTTGGACAGACTTTTCAAGTGGACCTAGGGTTGTTCGGACAGATTTTCTGATCAAGATTGGGTGGTTTGGACAGACTTTCCAAGTAGGCTTGGGTTGTTTGGAAAATCTATCCGAACAAATTAAAAAATTAAAAAAAATTAATTAAATTTAAATATTAATTTATTTAGTATTAAATAGTTTACATATTAAATATTAACTCTTGTGATTGTAGCCCAATGTCTCGACCTAGTGTAGCAAAGCTTGCGAAAAAATGGTCGTAGATTACACTTATGAGTTCATCACATATGAGGTAAAAATCAGTTCGTAGTATATGCTAATGTTATTGGATCAATTGACCGTTGTGTTCTCCCTCTTTTGTGTAGATATTCAAAAGTCAGGTGGCCTTGATTAAGTAGGCAACATATGTTGGAAATAGGAATAGATTTTCATTTTGAAATCAAATTCAGGTGCTGTTGTGAGAAAACCAAGTTTGACCCTAAGATGAGAGGAGTGGACGGTACAAAGAAGATAAGAAATCTAAAAACGTTCGAGTAGATGCGAATGTTAGGGGGACGAGTACAAAAAAAATGCGAATGTCCATTTCGATTGAATGAGGGGCTGTGCACGTCTCTAGCATCCTCTCCCCCATTTGCATAATGCTCATCTACAGCAGGCTCTACGAACTAGCGGCTAGTAGATGCCGCATAGGAGTCTCTGGATGGGCAAACCCTCTTTGTAACCTGATGCTCGCAGGCAGATGCAATAGGTACAAAGTAGT
>JAOXJP010152408.1:0-13080 GCA_025762735.1 Platanus orientalis | reverse complement strand
GTTAATAGGTTTCCCATCAATTAGACAGTTTACCTTGACGAGTTTCTACCCAAATGTGGGTAGAGATATGAACTTTTTGCACCAACTCACCCATCTGTTTCTGGGTTTGGGCTGGGTTAAGTTAAACCATTTAAAAGTTGGGTGCCTGTGTTGGGCATTTTCCAACTTGGAATCAGCCTAAACCGTCTGGACTTGTGCTAACATCTCATCCAAGACCCCCACTAATCTACTTGTATCTTTTGCTTTCCAGGTTCCAGCTGGCGATTCAACCCCATTAATTGGGTTGGGCTGTGGTTTTGAGCATTTTCTCAATCCAAAATGAAGGCTACCCAACTGGAACCCATCGCCAAACCTCCAGCAAATCTACTTGCTTGCGCCCTGTAGTTTCAGGTAGGCCTGTAAACAGGCCAGCCCATGAGCCAAAGTTCCTGTTATGATCAGGCCAAGATTGGGGTCAGGAGTATTTTAAATCTGAACAAAAACCTGAGCCCAGACTTAGCCCATTTGTTACATCCCTTTTTTCCAACCTCGAAAAGACTGAAGAAGACCAAACAGAACCTTAAAACATTAATGAATGGGCCCCTGCTGCTAGACACCCACTAGTAGAATGGAACAACAAGATCTTTTGAATTTTGCGTACAAAGAGGAAAGGAAATACAAACATAAAGATTTTTAATTTTTAATTTTTTTTATTATTCTTTTGATAATTGAGGTATCCAAGTCTCTTAGAGCACCTGACTATGTCCTCGGGGCACATAGACTCCCTGCCTCTCCCACACACCAGCTAAATCACGTTTTTTTACACCCAGGTTACCTGTGGCCCGGAGGGGGTGTGCTTCAAACAGAAAAATATGAGTGTCACTACCCTAAACTTATCCTGAGAGATATGCTAGAGTGTCACCATCTTAAACTTAGCCTTAAATTAAAGTCTCACCAACTCAAAGGCTATGCATTTACTGCATAACCATTGAGAAGATCCTGAGTTCAAGCATTACCAAGTTTTCTTACCCAAATAAAAACAAAAGAGAGTTCTACACTATGTGAACTTAATCAAACCCTACATGTGCTTGGGATGAAGAGCGAGCACCTAAGTTGGGCTCGGTTGGAGAGTTGGGTTGAGCTTGGGTTGGCCATCAACTCAACAGAACACGCCTGAGTTGCCACTACTATCTACATGATCGGTTGGGCATGGTGTCAATAGGAGAGACTTCTTTTCAGAAATGCTAAGTGTACCCCGGCTGTTTGCCATTGATCCTGCATGTCACTTATTTCAAATTTCAAGAACAGTTGGTGAACCAGCTTAGTAGCGTTTGGATAAACTTATTTACAACTTATGACTTCTGGAGAGCCATAAGTCATAAGTCTATGTTTTTGTGTTTGATTTGCAAATTAAAATGTTACTTATGCATAAGTAGGAGAGAGAATGGAAAATCAACATATTTTTAAGTTGGATCCAGCAACTTACCAGATAAGTTGAGCCATTGACTTATATGGGAATTTTGATGGACCAGACCCTATAAATATAAACAACATATTTCTATAAGTCAAAAGTCAGTTATAAGTTTAACCAAACAAAGCCAATAGCATTATAAAATCTTTTCCAACCTATTGCAAGTTAGCTCCATCCCCATGTCATGACAGGTCTACCTACCCTAGGGCAAATTTAGTTCTGGCCTATAGTCCAGCCTAACCAAAACATTTTGAACTTGAATTTGCTGGGACTTTGTACCCCAAACTCAACTTGGGTTCTGGCTGTATCGAGCAAGTGCTCTACTACGAGCCCCAAATTGATCCCAGGCCCAGCTCAGCCGGCTACAAACTTGGCCAGTCTCTTAACTTATGTAGGGTGGGCGGCCCCTGGACCAGCCCAGCCATGGATATGGGCTTAAACCCATTAAAATGGTTTTGGGTTGTGGTATCAAAACTTACCAAGCAAGCTGGCATCTTCTCAAAAAGGGAAACCCAGAAACTTGACTCATGGTGCTGGTTTAGTGAGATTTTTCGTTGAGTCGGTTGCAAATGGTGTATATGATAATATAGAAAACTCTAAATAAGTGCAAGACCCTTGTTCCCTTTACTGCTTTAATCGAAAGGTAGAAAAGAGACTAAGTGACAGGTGCCCTTTATTTTGCATATGATGTTTGAAACCTGAATCTCATGGATTCAAAGCTGAATAAAACCTTTGGAAATGAAAAAAAAAAAAAAATCTTTCCTTCAGACATAAATGAACTGTTAGGAAGACTGTTTGCTTCAACCAATGGAAATAATCAAACTCTACATAATTTCTTGAGATGCCTCTAGCTTTTTCTATCTTTTATTTTTTTTTTTTAATTCATTTTTCCTCCAACAACAAGAAAGTAATAATGCACGTACTCCAATCTCTTCAGATGAAAATGTCAAGTTCATTGATAAACATACAGGATGCCAGAAAATTTTGAGTTTATTTTGCATATAATACATATCAAATCTAACTCTTGGGCTGAATAAGTTGGGCAAACAAGAGCACACACATTTCTTCTGGCCTATATATGGAGGAGGAGGTGTTGGAGGGCAAACATCAACTTGGCACCATTGGCGGTAGGAGGCCGAAGAGCATAAATCCAACCACCTGACCACAAGACCGCAAACCCTCCACGTCTCCATTCCAAGATTCCGTCCGGCAATCGCTAATCCAATAGGAGTTGTTTCCAAATTAAATGCTATTTCTTTGGTTTCACCGGAAAACCAATGAGAAGGAACACAAGCATCACTAAAACCACAACTTCATTGAAGAAAATGGGAGTCTTCCTTCTTCAAGGCGGTTCTCTGGTCAGTTTCACCTTATTTCCTTCCTTTTTTGTGTGTGCGTGTAAAGTTAAAAAAGTTTAGAGTGAAGAAAAAAACTTGGCATTGTTACGTAGATTCCAAATTTCACATTTGGAAGTGCAACAGCATTCCTCAAAGCTTATCTACCATTGTTTCAATGGAATCATGTATTATTGAGGATATTCAAAGTAGATTGAAATGAGCTCACGCTTCTTACCAAGGATTTACAACAACAACAACAACAAACAGCCTTATCCCAACTATTTGGGGTCGGCTACATGAATCTTGTTTCGCCATTCCGCTCTGTTTAAAGCCTTATCTACTGTTAAATTACAAACAGCCTTATCTTCTTACCAAGGATTTAAGAAAAAAAAAAAAAAGGATTGCAAGTAGATATATTGACTTAAAGACATGTACAATGAAACGATAATAAAGAAGAGTGACTTTGCAATCACAAAAGATTTATATCAAGGGGGGCACTGAGCTCGTAACTGTCCTAGTTATGAGGGATCGGTTTATGAGCGCTTCCCTTAACAAACGCTCATCACTGCTCTTTGTCAGGGTCTGACACATCAGCATTGAAAAGTGATTTTCACTTTTTTGGGGGACGTATATTCACTTTTCGGCAATGATGTGCCTGCTGCCCGACAAAGAGCAGCGGTTAGCATTCGTTAAAGTGAGCATTTTTTTATCCATTCACTAGTCATGAATAAGTTGATTAGGCATATACAAGAGGAAGTCACAATATTGTTTGACAATGATATTATTTTAATTGAGGATAATAGAGAATGGGTAGCGGTCAAGTTAGAGTCAAAAAGTTTTAAGATAAGACGAGCTAATCAAAATATAACAAATACAATTTTAATAAAAATAGGATTGAAAGGGAGCAATTTCAATAAATAACAAACACATACCTTAGAAAACCACTTTTACAAACAGATGAGATCTAGTATATCCAAATTCGATTCAAATATATATCCAAATTTGATCAAGTTCATACTAGATTTAGGAATATCCAAATTCGATTGATTATACAAGCAAAATATAATATGCAATAATATCTAATATCAAATAATTTCAAAGAAACCAACTAGAACCCATAAAGCATAACTACTAGCCTCTAATACTTGATTATTATAAGTGATTTTTTTGTTTGAAAAGAAAATGTAATTTATTAAGAAAAACCAGAAAAGAGATACAGCAGCATAAGAGATACTTGAAAAACAAAACAAAATGACACACAAGAGCAGACGAGAGACAGATATTCCCTCCGAGATGAGAAGATAAAGGCATCTCAATCAAAAATCCATGATCTGAAAGGCGGACTGCCACTCAAGGCCGAGGTAGGGGTCCTAAGTAAATATAGTTAATAAAATGATATTTCTATTACTATATTATGAGAATACCATTTATACTAGTAATATCAATATATACTTCTCTCTGTGTGCCTATGTGACAAATAGTTAATTGTATTTACTCATGCTAGTAAATATTAAAGTTAAATAGTATTTACTTTACCGGTTGTAATTTTCTCTTCTTGGATGTTTAACTGGAACGTCCTTATCTATTAGTCTTTGGCGGAGAGGGCTTGTACCGTTCATGCTTCCTTTCCATTTTATATATATTTATAAAATCTGTCTTTTACTGATCCAAAAAAGAAGTATCTTCTTCTGTAAGACTTGAGTAAGTACCGGGATAAAGCTTTGCTAAGTTTTTTTATTTTTTGGATAGATAAGGTAAAATTTTATTAAGCCCACTACGAAGAAATGCATGAGAAATACACATCTAGTCGGGCTGACCTAACTAATTACAATGGAATCCCAATCAAACATCCACTTCCGATACTGAAAATCAACAAACAAAGGGGAAATACAACTCCAATTGTGAATTAAAGCAAAGATCTTATCTGGGACCCAGTGCACAAGTGTTAAATAGTCTTCAAATATAACACCCCAGCACACCGCAAAAGGAGTCCACCCCGATACTGAAAATCAGCAAACAAAGGTGAAATACGACTCCAACTGTGAAGTAAAACAAAGATCTTATCTGGGAGCTGGTACTCCCCAGCACACCGCAAAAGGAGTCCACCGCCAAAGCAACTCACCACAACTAGAAAAACCCTCTCCACTCTATCAAGAGGGAGCACATCAATCCGGGTATTATCCACCATTCACTAATAGCCTGTTTTGCAGTCACCTGAAATGTAATCATTTCATTTGAGTTTCCCAAGGCATTTATAGCCATGAGGTTATGGTTTGTAATGAACTAATTCAAATTTATACTGATTTGTTAACTACAATTAAAAATGAAGTCATCTCAGGTATTTCTATAAAATGAAATGATTAATGTTATCAGGCACAAATCGGTGCAAATCTGAATGGTTTCATTGCAAAACCATCCCATTGTGGCTACAAAAGCCTGAGAAACTCAAATGAAATGATTGCATTACAGGTGGCTGCCAAACGCACCCTAAATCTCTCCAATAGGTCATTCCAAACAGTTCGTCACCACACAATGAATAAAAAGATGATTAATCAGACTCTTCCTCTTTCAAGCACATACATACTATGCCTGCTGGCCATCGAGTAACCCCTTTCTTGGAGTGTAGGTCAACCATAGGCTGGGATGGAACCAGGATTTTCACATAGGGGGGCAAGCCAAAGGATTATGTGTGTCTCCTTAACGGATGCCAATGGTGCACCCACAATCAAAAGGTGACACATCACATCAAAAAAGTAAAAAAGCACCCCCAAAAAGTGTAAATCACTTTTTCAACGTGACATGTCACCTGCTAATCGCAGGCACATTGTTGGCACCCATTAAGGAGCACCTAATCCAATCCTAGGACAAGGATTTTCTAGGATTTTTAAATCATCTCCAGTTTCAATAAACAGGTACTACTCCATTAGCAATCAGTGCATGACATGTGGCTTCACAAAGGGTGTTTGAGCCTATACACATGGGTCAAAGGAGGGTATTACAGTAAATAAACAATTAATGAGTACTTGCGTATTTATTAATTGAAATAGATGTTTTGTCCAAGATTTGGAATCCCGTACACTAGGTGACTTTACATAGAATCAAATAGGCAGTGGTTAGATGAAATTTTAAATTATCATCCATTTTATTCCAAATGAAGCACCGAAAATATGCTCCCTTTATTTATTTTATTTTACTTAGTTTTGATTCATTAATTTGTTCCTTTTATTAATGTACCATTTGTCTGACATTGTGTCACAGTCTAAGCAGAGACTGAGTGGTACCAGTTCAGTCAAATTGGAGATGACGTGAACTCATTACCTGGGGGGGTCACACGTTGAGAGGGGCAACTGATTCCAATCATGGGGTACTCACACATTAAAGGGGGGCAACTAACACATTCAAGGGGGGGCAACTGCCCCCTCTTGCTTCTACGTGGCTCCGTCCCTGCTCTTATGGTCTGACTTGGTGCTTGGGGTTTAAGGTGAAGAGGAATCTTGCACCCATGTGGGATTGGCACATCTACACAAACACTTTCTTGTTAATACACCCACACCCCCTTATGAGGGGGTGCACCCTGCTCCCTATATAGAGGATTTTTTCGCTTTATTTATTAAGACCATAAATAACCCTTCCATAGAGTTGGCAATTCTTGATCCAAACTATTTTTTTCCCGATTGGACTCGCATCTCTAGATTTAATTTAATAGAAAACTTGGGTTTGACTTGTCATTTTTCCAACTTTTTTTTTGGTAAACTTAAACTTGCATTCAAACGTAGAAATCTCCCATGAGAGGATGCATATCATGAGTTATGTATGATCCAAACGAAGAAAAGTTAGTATTTTTTCTTTCTTTTTATAAACTTAAACTTCCATTTTTCCAACATAGTCTTTCATGTTCTTGAAAAAACCTACTTAATATGTCGAAATTTGCATGGATTCATGATGCCGACAATGGAGGCCATGTGGGAGCCACACATGACTTGGTGGGATCCACATGAGAAGACTATGAAAGAACATATGTTACACTAAGAATGAAGTTGATTTATTGTTTAAGCCCTTTATTTGAGTTTTTTACATTTTTAGTTAATGTCTTGTGCATTATTAAAGTTTAGGACATAAAGGGTATCCTTATTTTTGTTTGTGGACAATTTTGTAAACACGTATTATAAGCAAAGATAGGGCTGGTGGACCGCTTCATGAGAGGCTCACGATTTGTGCTATTTCATTGGTTTTATTTTTTAGCAAATTATCTTATAAATGGTCCTAGGTTTCTAAGTTTGGAAAGTTTGTTTTAATTTGAATTTTTGACTTTTAAAAGGAGGGGTACTCCATTGTAATCGATGATGATATAATTAATAAAATTATGGGTTTTTGGCTCCATGATTTGGGTGAGTTTTCTCTTCCACGATTGGTGTTACTTCTTCAAGTTTGCACCAACTTGAAACCATAGTAGGGTCTTCTAAGGGATCAAGGGTAGGGTTTTACTTATGGTTTACACCAACTTGAAACCGTAGTAGGGTCTTCTAAGGGATCGAGGGTAGGGTTTCCTATAAGTACTTTTCTCTTTTCCCTTCTTTCTTCTTCCCTTCTTCTCCTTTTTATTTATTTCTAGTTCCTTTGTTGGTTTGCTGAAAAGAGCTTCAAGAAATTCTTTTTTTTTACTATCATGAACCCACACAACCTGAATTCCCTTCTCCGTAAGTCCCCTTGTTTTTTTACTATGTTAAACCAAAAGAAAACTCCCTGCATAGCTTGTGGCTTCCCCAGTTCCTTTTCTCTGAGATTTTCATACCCAAATTCACACCCTACTTGATTTCTACCTTGCGGCAGGGTTATCTTTGATTTCTTTTGCTTGTGTCATGTCATAATAAACTCAAACTATCATATTAGAACTTTGTGGTACCTTCCGATTAGTTTCCTTTCCTTGTTTTGTTGGGATTAACATTAAACTCACGGAATCTTTACTAATGACACTGCTATAAAACCTATCCAGCTAATGTTTGGACCTGAAATTAAAACCCTAAACTGGTTATCAACTGGGAGTTTCAAGTACTTTCTAGTGCCTTTAACTTGTTGATTTATTATGTTAGACCGAATGTTCTGTTGGAAACCTGAACCTTGTTAAACCAGTTAAATCCCTTATTAACTCTCTGAAATACCTTGTTATTCTGACCTTAGTATCATTTGTCCTAGGATTACAACCTTCAAAGCCTCCTTGATATAAGCTATTTTCTGACAAGATTTTCTGTCAGTAAACAACATCGTGGTGTGATTCTAATTCCTTAAAAGTATCCCCTGTTTCCTTTAAATCCTAAGCCATATCAGACCCTTTTCAATCTTAATTGAGACTTCTTTTATCTATCCCCTATAAACATGTCCCATTATTCCCAGCTCTAAACCCTTTTTAGTCCCTGTTATGAATCCTTTTAAACCCTACTTTAAACCAGTTTTTAAGACTCCTTGACTTGCTGTTTCAGAACACTAGTGTTCCTAGATCAGACCTTGTATACTCTGTGTTCACCTTTTGTTAAGCTTGAACTAGTAGCCTTTCAACCTAGCAAACCTATTGACATGATCTCAACTACTGCCAAAAAACCAGTCTCTTTACTACCCCCCTTAAAACTTGTTATATCAACCTATGTGTACTCTCTGTTTTCAGCCCATGTTGCTCACATAAACCCTACACTATTTTAGGTCTACAACTACAAGAACATGCCTCTGTTATGTCCCTTTACAAGCCTAAATTAGACCTATCAGTGCCTTATGACTTTGTTGTTTGGACGAACCTGAGACTCAATAACCCAATCATTTAGCCCTTATATAGCCTACCACAATTCCTTATAACTTGGTTACAACTTTGTGATAGTCTTTAGTTGTTTACCCACGTATAACAACCCTTCCGAGGGTGGTGTGCTGCATCAATTTGGGTTTTATAAATCAGTCCAATCAATTGACATATTCTTCTGTCCACAAATAATCTTGTGGCCTCAGGAGACGTACACATACCCCAAAAAGTGAAAATCCTTACTTTTAATAAGGCCTTATCCTCTGCACTAGGAGCATGGTGTGTCATCTCAAAGTGGGGTATGGGCTCCATACACCTTTTGAATTTCCTAGAAGGGGGTGAATAGGAATCTCTCAACATTGAATTTAATTTAATTGTTAAGTTAATGTTAATTCTCTTTAGTTTACTTAATATTTAACTCAATTATACAGTGGAAAAGTGACTTAAGTAAATTAATCAAAGGACTCCATTGTACCATGGGACTCCATCATGCACTATAGTAACCTATAGCAGAGTGAGAGAAGGGAAAATAGTTCCACCGTTTTTATTATCTATTTAACTTAATTTTTTACAAGATAAATTGCATGAAAGATAGGGAAAGCAAGTAATCATACAATTAAAATAAAGAGTCACAAACAATAAGAGAATCACAAAATGAACATAGTGATTTTATAGTGATTCAACACTCTTGGCCTACGTCCACTCTCAAAGGCTCAGCCCTGAGC
Source organism: Platanus orientalis (assembly GCA_025762735.1). NCBI lineage: Eukaryota > Viridiplantae > Streptophyta > Magnoliopsida > Proteales > Platanaceae > Platanus > Platanus orientalis. The sequence continues at coordinate 3,783 of JAOXJP010152408.1, read as the reverse complement.
CGATTAATTTTTATTAATATTTTTTCTAACTATTATAGGAAAAACTAATAAACCTAAAAATTTACTTACAATTTCAACAAGAATCTACTCTCCTTGTAAGTACAATCTTAGTGACTTTGGTGGGTGCATTTTGTCCAGTGACTCCAATGGACGCCTTGAAAATCCGCAATTGGCTCTAGCAAGTAAGGCAAGAATTCACCTCCAGTTACTCTAGTGAAGGCTCTACAAATGAATAATAAAGATTGTAGATCAAAGATTAATCTAACAGAAGTGTATCTCAAAAGGCAGATTTTACTATAGAATCAAGCCCTTCCTCTCTTGAGAGATGAATATGGTTCAAGAAGTTTATGGGCTCTATCTCTCAAAGCTTTCGGTAAGGTTTTAAGGTAGGGGAAACCTATTATTCTCTCTCAAGGGATGCACAAATCAAAGAATAAAGAGAGAAATACCTCATAAGTGATTGCACAGAGTTTTCTTATATGCTCAAAGTTTCCTCAATTTTTTATTGTGCAAGAATTCCCATTTTTGTTCTCAATATTTTTCTTTTTTCTTGCAACTTTGATAGACTTTTTATAGAGAAAATTTTGTGTAAAACTATAATCCCAATGGACAAAAAATCCGAGTTGTTGATTGCCTCGAATCTGAACAAGAAAGCAGAATTCAACACTCTGGATTAGTCCACCAACATGGGTGGCTTGATCCAAGGATTTGGCTACCCATTTTGGTGGTTCGGTCTAGAGGTAATTTGCCATGTAGATAGGCCTCCTAAGACCCTCTGGCCTAGTCCACTAAAATGGTGGATTGTTCTAGGTTTTCATCTTTTTTTTTCTTTATGATTTTCAATTAGAGCTCGTCAAGTCAATCGTTTTGAATACTTGTGTAACCCAAACGGATATTGAGATCAAAAGTTATGGTTGTTTTAAGTTCAAAAATCATTTTAACTTCTTGGCTCATTTTTATTTTAGGCAACCACTTTGGATCCTACTAATGGTTCATTATTATTATTTTTAAGTTCTAAATATACCCAAAATGAGTGTGAGTATTTTTTGAAGGTTTAGTTTAGTACTCTTCTAAGCCAACCTAGGTCATGGGCCCAGTGCAATACTATTTTTCCTTTAAATTTACTTATAAATACTACTAAGAGTTCTTGTGATGTTTGCTTCTATATCACATGTCTATTGAATATTCAATCTTTGTCTAGATCTTGTGATGTGCTTCTTGAAATCTACTTTGGAATAGAACTCACATGTCATACAAGACTTGGACTCATATAACTTACATGTTTTATATGACTTACAACATAAACTTTACAATGTGTAACCTCTTTTTGTCATGGAATTGACAACTACAAAGTTTATCCTAACACTTTTTCATGGGCCCACATCCCCTGTGAGAGGGTGCACCTAACTACCGGTGCAGAAGATTTTCTCTTGTTTTGATAAGACTATTTGATTAGTCGACATTAATAATAGACCATAACTATTAATGTGTAACCATCTAGGAGTGTTCTCAAGACTTTTTTCGCTTTTCCTTACATTGTGGAGGATGCTTACCTTTAATACACGTGGATGAATCCTATGGATTAGCCACATGAATATTGGCACCACTCATTTCAGTACCACACTATGCTATGATTTTATTTTTTATTTTTACTTTGGTTTGAAAATCGAAACAAATATGTGGCCTAAAAGTGTCTTTGTGACCATGCTATAGGGTGACAAGTATGCCTGGTTAAAAACATAAAAAGTGCATAATACAAAAAGTAGGTGTCTAAAATGAAGCACCAAATTAAAAATTACATCTTGTGTCTTCAATTGCACCAAAGCTACGCCTTGGATTTGGTGCTACTCCTAAAGTGAGCCGAAGGTGAGATTGACATTAGGGGCCAACACATCAATGCCGAAAAATTGACTTACACTTTTTTGGGGGGTGCTTTTCACTTTTTTGTGTTGATGTGTTTGTTGGCACCATCCTAAAAATCCATCAACGGATGTGTGACACATGGATTTTAATGGATTCCGAAATAGAGCCATAAACAAGGACACATGATGGAGTCAACATTAAGACATGTGTTGCAGCAACTGGTATAGAACCAAGGCATATCACCATCTCCACGAAGTAGGTCAAACGAGATCACTACATACCCCACTACGGGCATCTGCCATAGTATAGGAAAGTGGCTATAGCAATGAAGAGGAGTGTAAAGTAGAAGAAACTGCCCAGCAACGTGAAGAATAAGTTACAATTACTATACATGTTTGGCTTGATATAAATGGATGAGAAGAAGAAGAAGAAATGATCTACCGCATCAATGTCAAATTTTATTTTTATCTTAGGTGTAGGAGGTGTAGGAGTAAGTCTATCTTAGGAGTATGACTAATTTAACTTAGTCTGTAATTCGGTTCGAGAAGGGGTGAACCTGGTTCATTCCTAGTTGTTATCATCAACTTGTTTGATATCAAGTGGTATGACCTTTTTGAAGAGGTTAGTGATCACTTGAGTTAAATAATGCATTTGTATTGTGTAATGACCCGTTTTGTATAAAAGGGAAAATTTGTAATTTTACTCTGATAAGGGTAAAATCATCATTTCACATGTTTAAATACACCATATAGTGGTTTAGGAACCCATTGGACCAAATTAGACTTGTAAGACCCAAGTTGAGCCTCGAACTTGTCAAGTTCGAAAGTTATCATAACTTTGCATTTAAGGTACTTTCGTGAGTCCACTGGCACAAATCCTGAGATAATTAAGAGTCATGTCATACCTTGATAGAAATATATAGGAGTCTACTTTCCATAAAAGTAAACGGTATGCAATTACGAGTCTTCTAGAATAAGTTATACTCATTTTACCACAAGGTGTTTATGTTGATAGGCCTGTGTAATTAAGGTAACTTCCCAGACCCACTGACACCAATTCCAAGTGAATTATGATTCAAACTATATACCTATGGAAATAGTTTGAATTCTAGTTTCTAACCCAATAAACGGTTTATAAAAAAGAGTTTTCTATAGAAAGTTATGGCTATTTTTGTGCAAAAGAGTCAAACCTGGAAAAGGCATCTAGATGGATCCGCCCCATGCTGGATCGATCTGCCACTACCCGGATCGATCCAGACCCGCAGAGTTTGATAAAAAAAAATTCTAGAAACTTGCCAGATCGATCCAGGACCGATGCGGAACGATCTGACTATTGGGGGGATCGATCTAACACCCTCCTGATCGATCTAAAACGATCTATATTACATATTTTTAACCCAAATCGATTTTTCTTTGTTTTAGGGAGTGTGAAACCCTTCCAAATCAACCCAAAATCCTATAAATAAGGTAAAGAAACCTTAATGGCCTTATTTACACCAAAAGGGAAAAGAGTTAGATAAGGCTAAAGGATTTGAGAGCTAAGTGTAAGAGTTCTTCTCCAATTAGATAAGTTACACTCCCAACTTTGAAAATCTTGCTAAAATGGGTAGTTTTTTCTTGAATCTTTTAGTTCTACTTGATTTATGTTATATCTACTTCATTTTATAGAGAATAGGGCAAAAGGAAAGGAGGTGTTGGAGGACCTTGGAGCATAGACAAGAGAAGGGCTAAGATAGTGAGTGTTCATACATGATGTGCTACTCCCTTTGTTCTCCTATAGTTCTTTCATGGTTTTTCTTTTATTTGGTTAATGATTTAGTATTTACATCATTTGATTGTTAAATCTATGAATTTTGACAAGTTTTTCATCACTTGATTTGAACTTTCATGAGATTATGTGAGTGTTCATACATAGTGTGCT
>JAOXJP010152387.1:0-13080 GCA_025762735.1 Platanus orientalis | reverse complement strand
TGGCTTAAGAAGGGCAATGAGGTACAGATTTTGAAACGTTGCTTAGTTACATTCTCCATTGGCTCAAAATATAAAGATCAGGTGTGGTGTGATGTTGTGGGCATGGATGTTTGTCATTTATTATTGGGAGGCCTTGGCAATATGATCAGGTTGTTACTCATGATGATCAGAAGAATTCTTACAGTTTTATGTGGCATAACACCCGTATTGTGCTCATGGCCTAAAAAGAGGTTGTGCCTAAACCACCTATTGGGAAAGGAACTAATATCTTACTAGGGGTACCTTTGTGGAGGAGATAGAGGATAACCAATTTGTGTATGTGCTGGTTGAAAAGGAGAATAGGGGTGATGGTAGTATTCCAGATGCTGTTAGGCCCCTTCTTGATGAGTTTCGAGGTGTGTTCCCAGAGAATTTACCTGATGGTCTTCCACCCTTACGAGATATTCAGCACCAGATTGATCTGATTTCAAGTTCTAATCTACCTAACAGATCTCATTATCGTATGAGCTTGATGGAGCATGAGGAGCTGCGATGCCAGGTAGAGGAATTGTTATGGAAGGGTCACATCTGTGAGAGCCTTAGTCCATGTGTTGTCCCAGCATTACTCACGCCCAAGAAAGATGGTAGTTGGCGCATGTATGTTAATAGTCGAGCAATCAACAATATCACAGTGAAATTTTGATTTTCAATACCTCGATTAGATGATTTGTTGGACCAACTATGTGGGGCGATGGTATTTAGCAAGTTGAACTTGAAGAGCGGATACCATCAATATGTATACAGTCTAGCGATGAGTTAAAACTGCATTCAAGACTCGGGAGGGGTTATATGAGTGATTGGTGATGCCTTTCAGCATTTCCAATGCCCCAAGCACATTCATGCGAGTCATGAACCAGGCCCTACGACCATTCATTAGTAGCTTTGTGGTGGTATATTTCAACGACATTTTAATTTATAGTGTTGATCTTGTGTTACATTTGCAACACTTGTGAGAAGTTCTTACCATTCTTTCTAGGGAACAACTTTTTGTCTCTTTGGGGAAGTGCTCTTTCATGATAGACAAGATGTTGTTCTTTGGATACATTGTTGGTAGGGATGGCATATCTATGAACAAATCCAAGGTGGAAGTAGTGAAGAAATGGCCACAACCGTCTAACATTAATGATGTATGGAGTTTTAATGGGTTAGCTTCTTTTTATAGATGACTTAGCCCACATTTCAGCACTATTATGGCTCCTATTATAGATTTTATAAAGGCTCAAAAGTTCTCCTGGTCTGAAGAGGTAGAGTTTGCATTCTCTTTGATTAAAGAGAAATTGAGTTCAACTCCTCTTCTTTCTTTTCCTGATTTCTGTAAGCTTTTTGAGCTTCATTATGATGCCTCGAATGTGGGCATTGGTGCAGTTCTCAGCCAAGAGGGCAGACTTATTGCTTATTATAGTAAGAAGTTTATTAGAGCCAAAGGGCGTTACAGTATATATGATGTGGAGTTTTATGCAATGGTCCAAGAATTAAGGAATTGGTGTCACTATCTTAGTCATTTTGAATTTGTCCTCTACTCTGATCATGACGCCTTGAAGTATATTAATAGCTAAGATAAGCTATCTTTTCAGCATGCCCAGTGAGTCTCTTATCTACATGAGTATACTTTTATGCTTAAGCATAAATCTGGGGTGCAGAATCGAGTTGCTAACACACTTAGTCGGCGTGCTTCCTTACTTACTACCATGCACACGCAAGTACTTGGCTTTGAATCTTTTCGTGAATTATTATCTAATGATCCATATTTTGCAGATGTAGTAGCTGATGTGCAGGCAGGAAAGCGTTCCGACTTCCTTCTTCTTGATGGGTTTCTCTTTAAAGGGAAACAACTTTGTGTGCCTGATTCTAGCTTACGGCTAAAGATTATTAAGGAATTGCATAATGAGGGGCATGTGGGTCATGACAAGACCTTATTACTTATTTCCAACACTTATTTTTGACCGACCATGCATCGGGAGGTGTATCGATACGTCAACAATTGTCGCATCTACTACATGGCCAAAGGCAAAGTGACCAATGCTAGTCTATATATGCCTCTTCCCATTCTAGAGTATCCATGGACTGATGTGAGCATGGACTTTGTATTAGGCCTCCCTCATACATAGTGTGGGATGGATTCTATGTTTGTGGTTGTTGATCGCTTCTCAAAGATTATAGACTTTCTAGCTTACAAGAAAACTATGGATGCTATGCATGTTACAAAGATATATTTTTAGGAGGTGTACCGTCTTCATGGGCTGCCATTGTCTCTTGTCTCAGATCGAGATACACATTTTCTTAGTCACTTCTGAAGGAGATTGTGGAAACTTTCCAACACACATTCAGAAGTGCATACCACCCTCTAACGGATGGCCAGACTGAGGTTGTCAACCATTCCTTGGGTGATTTGTTATGCAAATTGGTGGGATCTAATTTGAAGACATGGGATCAAAAGTTGCCTCAAGCTGAGTTTGCTTACAATCGCATTGTCAATAGGAGCACGGGTTTGAGTCCCTTAACAATTGTTTATGGGATTAATCCTCAATCACCTCTAGATTTGGCACCAGTTCCTGATCTAAAGCGTGCTAATAACAGGGCTATTAATTTTATTAACCAGCTGAAGCATATTCATGAAGGAGTTAAAAAAAAGTTGATGGAATCAAATGCAAAGTATAAGGCTGCAACAGATAAGAAGTGGAGACATGTAGAGTTTAACGTGGGTGATTTTGTATGGGCAGTCTTACCTAAAGACCATTTTCCTGTGGGAGAATAAAACAAGCTTTCTGCAAAGAAGATTGGACCTATTGAGATCATTAAGAAGATCAATTTGAATGCTTATCATTTGAGGCTGCCAAGTCATATCCGCGCTTCTGATGTATTTAATATGAAGCATTTAGTGTCGTATCTGGGAGATAATTCTAATGATGATGCCAATTCAAGGGAGAATTTTCTACAACCAACAGAGATTGATGTGGCAGCACTAGAGTATTTGGAGGCATGTGATAGGCGCCTATGTCGAAGCCCACAATTGGCATGTCAAACCCTTTAGACCAGGGGTTTGGGGGGTGGGCTTCGACATTTTATGCTGATTTCCTTTAGAAATTGATGTCTATTTTGGTTATTTCTATTTTTTTATTTTTCTCTCTATAAGATGTTATGTAAGAAGGAGTGAAGGGAAGGTTTTGATGAAATAGAATTATTTTTTCCCTTTTGTTTTGTGTTTTGCAAAACCCTAATAAAGGAAGGTTGTGAAGTCTGTGGCCGGATTCATCTATCCACCTTTTTCCATTAGTGTTGCATTACTTATTTACACATATTTATTTACACTTTACTTAGTTATTAGTTAGTGTTATATAAATGAGCTGCACCTTACGCTAATTTAAACTTGTGATACAGGCAACGAGTGGTAGATCAAGAGCTTTTGTTCTTGGTCAAAGAGCCCCTTCCTCAAGGAGTATTGGCAGTGGTTGTGGGACTCCACACAATAGCTCATCCTCTAGGGTTGTTCATTAGGAATTTATACTATCATATGTATTGTATACCAAATACATAAATGACATGATATATGTTTTAATCTTCTAGCCTGCTCATTTAAGACTGATGTACTAATTTGGGTTTGAATATTGCCTCTTATAGTAATAATGTAATGTCTCACTTGACATTGATGTACTAAGTTTAGAAAATATATATGTTTTTTTATGCATGTAGGTTGACATGCAATGCAGTCAAGAGATTAAATATTCCCAACCTAATGTGTGAGCTTATGTTGGTACTGATGGAAGGGTGACTCGACAGGAACAACAACAGTATATGGTGGTGGTATTGATGCATGAACATAGTGTTTGAGTGGATGGTAGCAGTGGTGCTACCATGAGACATTTGATACTTTACCCAAAACACTTGTGTTGAAACAACTTCTTTTATGTGTTGGTGATATATGGTTGATGAATTTATATGAAATCTGATAAAAGTGAGGGAGGAACGAATTCTACAAACATGAATTTGGATAGATGAATTTTTGTTTACAGTAGTGTTTATGTGTTTGAAATCAATAGTTTTGATATTTGATTGCACAAATGATTGTTTGCACGGGTGTTGATATATGTTTGCACAGGTGTTAATGTTTGTTTGCACAAGTGCTTGTTCGAAAAGATGTTGATTTATGTTTGCATAGGTGTTGATGTTTGTTCGCACAAATGTGGATATATATTTGCATAGATGTTGATAAATATTTGCATAGATTTTGTTCACATGCGTGTTGATTTATGTTTGCATAGATTTTGCTTATACAGGTGTTGATATAAGTTTGCACAGATATTGATTCCACAAGAGTTGATATAAGTTTGCACAGATTTTGTTTGAACAAATGTTGATATAAGTTTTCACATGTTCATATTTGATATATGTTGCACATGATTTTATATCATCAATCATGAATCAAATAGGTTAGACGAGTTTTCACATGATTCTATATTTGATATATGTTTGCACATGATTCTAATTAGACAGTTTGATGAGTTTTGGGGTACTAACTAGTCCAATTGGACCATTGAATGCATATTGGGGTCTTAATCATCCTAATCGGATGGTTTGATGAGTTTTGGGGTATTAATTAGTCTAATCAGATCATTGGATGTGCATCGGGGTCTTAATCAACTTAATCAGGTCATTTGATGTGTATCAGGGTCTTAATCAATCTAATCAGACCATTGGATGAGTATCAGGGCCTTAATCAGTCTAATCGGACCATTCGATGTGCATCGAGGTCTTAATTAGCCTAATCGAGCCATTTTATAAGTATTCAAGGTATTAATTAGTCCAATCGGACAGGATGTTGTCAGCACCCAAATTTTGACTCGAGTCATTTGATGGCATAAGGACAGCATAACAACATTTAGGCATCGAGCCCCTAAGCACCCTTGGTTTAGGAAGAGTATGTTAGGTCTATGTATTGTCAATGTCCATGCACAAAATAAAGTGTGTACATGTAGTGGTCATGTTGTATAGGGCTTTGTGATGTAAACTATATACTTATGTAAGTCCAAGTGTCAGAGTTTAAAAAAACCCCAAGAAGATGGACTCAAAGCCAGAATGACCATACCAAAGAGACCTAAGCATCATGAAAGAATCCCAAGTCTTAAGTGCAAGCTACCTCAAGGAAGCCAACACATCAGTTCCAAGCACAGAAAGGTAAATCAAGTATATGAGACCAAATGGTAGGTGTGTGTGCTCACGAAACTCCGAGATCATGGTTGACCCTAGGAATCACTTAGAAGACTTAATTAGGGTCTAATTAAAATACATAAAGAGCTCAATGCTCAAAATAATGAAAAAGGCTCACTGGGGAAGAAGTGCCTATGCTGATTAGTGTTATCTAGATCAATAAATTTTGAGGCAAATTCAAAGGACTCTATAAATCACCTCAGTAGTAATTAGACTACAATGCATATATCTATGGAAATATCTAGAAGTCTACTTTCCAACAAAAAAATGGTGAACAATTTAGAGTTTTCTAGAGAAAGTTATAGTCGTTTTACAAAGAGGTGTCTGTACTGGGGATTTAGATTGATCCATGATCGATCCTGACTCTCGGGTTGCTTATTCTGAGTGTTTTTTGCATTTGGATCGATCCAAAGTAGCGAAAAACACTGTATAACGGTCTAAACTTCAAAAATCCATTGGCAATCAATAGCCAAGATCATTTAACCATTTGGGGATATTCTAATCCAATGGATATGGATTATTTTCGTCCATTATATAAGGGTTTGAGCACCCTTTGAGCAACCAATGGTTCTTGCTAAATTCTCATGAACTTGAAAGCTCATTTTGACTATTAAGGTAGATCTTGAGAGGTTTGGTTCTTCCAATCTTTGAAGAACCTCTTGCTATTCTTAGATAGGAAAATCTATACCCAAAACCATTCCATTGCCACCTCTCCAATCTTGTTAAGGTATATCTTTTGGAGGTAAGCTACAAGGGTTGTCCAAAAGGAAACCCAAGAAGAGGTAGTGTGGGATTGATTGTCACATCGTATTTAAGGAGGAGTAACCCACCAAGATTGGCTCTCTAGCTTAAAGAGTCAACCAAGAAGGAATTGGGGAACGATAGTCACATCTTACTCAAGGAGGAGCAACCCCAACTTGGGAAAGCTCATAGAGAGCTCTTTACATCATTATGAAGACCTTAGTTACATTTTCCTATTAAGAGACTGAGCACCATTACCATCATTCTTATTTCCATCATTTGAGTACATCCGTCGGAGCCACCGGATGTGAAAGCTTCTATCAGAGACGCCAAGAGCAAGATTAGTAGTCCGCTGGAGACACTAGACTCGTGTGCACTTGTCGGAGAAACCAAGTGCAAAGTTACCTCTACCTAGACACTAGAGGTAAGATCTTGTTGATGTACCTTGTAATAGTTAGTAGATAATTATTAATAAAATCAACACACCCCCAAAGTGGGCATTAGAGAGTGGATGTAGGCTACTGTGCTAAACCACTATAAACACTTATGTCCTTATGGGTTGCATGTGTTTTGGATGTTTGTTCTTTAATCTCCATATCATAAACAAAGCATAAAGTACCTAGGCCTTAGTGAATTTACAAATTGGTTGATATATCATTTAAGTCTAGTTAAACATCTTGCAAAGTATATTGAACTTGTAAATTGGACTAATTGAGCACATTGCATATTTAGTTTGCAATCCATAAAAGAAATTGATTACCTAAGTGTTCATGCTTATATTGTTTATGTAAAGTTGCCCATTGAACTAAATTTCCATATCATATTTGAACATAAGCATTTAGGCTTTAGTTGAACTTGCAAATTGGTTTAATCCTTAACATTAAGAAATACATTGAATTTGCAATTTATAGATCACTATAAGTACTAAACCTAAGTGATCATATTGTGGGAAATTTGTAGTGTTGTTATCTGATTGCATCTTATCACTATATATCTTGATTATACAAACGAGCCCAACACACTAAGGTTAATATAAAGGGTTTAATCAAGCAACCTAAGAGAAGGTGATTTACTATCAAAAGAATTCCACTGCACATTTAGATAAAATTAAGTAAATCAAAAAGGGTGAAGAAACTAATTAAAAAAAAAACCAAAAAATTGTAGTTATCCTATTCACCCTCCCTCTAGGACTAACAATCCTGGCGTAAGCAAACACTAAGAAGATCACCTTCATCATTTATAGACAATTTTAGAAATATTGAGAACTCACAAGTTATATGCTAAATTGTCTAAATGCAACTTTGCCAATGAAAGTGTGGAATATTTAGGCCATATTATTTCAAAAGACGGAATTTCTACAGAACCTTCTAAAATTTCTAGTATGATAGAGTGGCCTATTCCTACTACCATTAAAACTTTACGGGGCTTCCTTGGTCTTACCGGTTACTATCGGAAATTCATAAAAGATTATGGGAAAGTTGCAACCCCATTAATAGACATGTTAAAAAAGAATTCCTTTATTTGGAATGAAAAAGGACAGAAGGCATTTGAAGAACTCAAACAAATTATGTCATCTCCACCGGTTTTGGCAATGCCAGACTTCTCCAAAACTTTTGTTATTGAGTGTGATGCTTCTGGAAATGGGATAGGGGCTGTTTTAATGCAGGAGAGAAAACCTTTGGCATGTTTTAGCCAAGCCTTGAAAGGGAGAGCACTACATTTATCAACGTATGAAAAGGAACTCCTGGCTTTGGTTACATCGGTAAAAAAGTGGAGACCCTATCTTTATGGTCAACAATTCAAAGTCAAGACTGACCAACAAAGTCTCAAGTATCTATTGGAGCAAAGGGTAGGCACGCCGACACAACAACCTTGGATTACTAAATTGTTGGGATATAATTTAATTGTGAATACAAAAAAGGGAAGGAAAATGTAGTGGTAGATGCCTTATCTAGGAAAGAAGATAAGGTAGAGTGTTCATCTATCTCCCAACCAATAACAAGGTGGTTTGATGAGGCTAAGAAGGAGTACTCACACAACAAGGAGTTACAAAGGAAGGTTGAAGAATTCCAAGCTGGTTCCCTAGATAAGAACATATACATGTGGCGAGAGGGGCTACTCTACTATAAGGGCAGATTGCATTTGGGTTCTCACTCTCCTATTTGAACCCAAATACTACTCCATATGCATAACAGCCCAATTGTAGGCCATTTAGGGTACCACAAGACTCTTCAACGTGTAAGGGCGGATTTCTTTTGGCATGGATTGAAGTCTGATGTGCATATACATATTAAAGAATGTGATGAATGTTAGAGAAACAAGAATGAAAACATCTCCCCAGCCAGATTGCTTCAACCACTACCCATACCAACCCGGATTTGGACAGATATTTCACTTGATTTTATTGAAGGACTTCCATGTTTAAATGGTAAGGATGTCATCATGGTAATCATTGATAGGCTCTCCAAATATGCTCATTTTTTGACCCTTACTCATCCTTATATAGCAAATATGGTAGCAAGGTTATTCATCGACAACATCTTTAAACTTCATGGGATGCAGGCCACCATTGTTAGTGATTGTGATCCAAAATTCACAAGCATTTTTTGGAAGGAGTTATTTAAAATACAGGGAATAATTCTTAATATGAGTTCAACTTATCATCCACAATCAGAGGGACAGACTGAAGTGGTCAACCGTTGCTTAGAAAATTATCTCCATTGTGTGACAGGAGCAAGACCAAAGGAATGGCTGAAGTGGTTACCCCTTACTGAGTGGTGTTACAACACCTCCATACATCCGGCTACCAAAATCTCCCCATATGAAGCAGTTTATGGCGCTTCTCCTCCAAGATTGTTAACCTACATTCTAAGGACTTCTAGAGTTCAAACTGTTGATGATTATCTCAAGACTAGAGAACAAATCCATAAACTTTTACAAGAGAGGATGAAGAAATTTGTGGATCTCCATCGAACCAAGAGAGAATTTTTGGTGGGGGATTGGGTCTACCTCCGTCTCCAACCATACCGTCAACACTTAGTAGCCATGTGAAAAGTGATGAAGCTTTCACCTCAGTATTACATGCCTTACAAAGTTGGACAGAAAGTTGGTTCCGTAGCATATCGATTAGCTTTACCACAAGGAGCAATAATCCATCTAGTTTTTCATGTTTCGTTATTAAAGAAAAAACTGGGCACCGAGGTTACAATTCAACCCACACTTCCGCCAATAACTAATGATGAAATTCTACAACCACAACCAGAAGCAATCCTTGGTAGGTGCCTGGTAAAACGGGGCAACCAAGCTGTAGCTGAAGTCTTAATTCAATGGCAGGGAGAAGCTAAAGATGACACAACTTGGGAACTATCCACATGTTAATCCAGCGTTTTCCAGGAACAAACCTTGAGGACAAGGTTGCTTAATGGGGGAATGGGTTGATATGTAACTACTTATCTACAGGTTGACGTGTTGCCTTACTATGTATCTACAGGATGATGTGTTGCCTTGTGCATATGCCTTGCATGAATCGCTCTTTTAAGTCCACGTGTTGTGTGTGTTGTCGTACTGTGATTGTTCTCAAAGTATTGTGTTTCTTATGTGTTAGGTAGTAGTTTGATTGTAGTAGGGGTCTTAAGGTTCAGTTATGTTAGTAGTTGTAGGAATCAGTTGTGATTTGGTTACCAATTTGTATCTTTAAATATTGGCAACGTATATGAAGAAAGAAATGTTTTGTTTAAACTAGAGCTCTAAGGAGGATGACTATCCTCGAAGTTAGCCACGTTCTTCATATTTTTAGATCATATAAGATAAGGATTCTTATCAATTTTCGTGAGCACCGTGATATAGTCACCAAGAACAAGGGCAATGACAACTTCATAAATGCCATGGGGAGCAGTGTGAAAGCTTGTATCGATGATCAGCAAACCCGCAACCATTTCTACTTTAAAGTTGATCTTACTAAGCTTTCATCAGTTATCAATAATTGTCTCTCATTATCGTGCCTGTTAGTTTGGTTGTCTATATCTGATAAAAAAGAAAGTAAGGTTGACTTGTTGGTTTAAGGTTTCACATGTTTTGTTTCTGTAGTTTTCATTGTGGTGATGTTGATCATGATGCTTATGTGATGCTTCTTATGTTTTGTGTTGTAAGGATGAGGGCTGTGGGATCACTATCTTCCTTTTCCACTTGTAGATCGTGATGAGGTATTTATGTTTTGTATGCTTATTTCTCTTGCTTCCTCTTTCTTATCATTAGAAGGTGGAGTTTATTTAATATTTTTGATTTAGTACCACATTTGTTACAAGATCAATGTGTTGGATTCTAGCAGGAATCCTAGAAGTCCCAATCACCTGTAAGAGCTACTGATTTCATCAAACTCATTCACATAGTGGGGTGGGTTTTAGGTTAGGGTTGAGCCATTTTGTCACAAACATCCTTCGGGGCATTCATGGGCATGACAAGCAGCCATGGGAAAGGTGGCATGTCAGGAGGCATGAGCAGCATATGGGATGTGTGCCATGCAACATGTTTTTGGCTTATATGAGCTTAAATTGTGAGGCATCCCTAGCATGGGTTAGGGGCGGTTCTAAGCTTCTCAGTGGGGCTGCCTAGTGTTCCCTTAGGGGTTGGATTCACCCTAGGGACAGTACTTGGGGCCTCGGTGTAGGTGGCACTATGCATTGGTTTCAAGCCTGAGGCTACCTATGTGGGCACTACTAGCATATCATATGTGTCAACGGTGGTATGTTGGTGGTCAAGTTGGCTATCCCATGACCAATGTACTCGAGTGTGTTTGATGCTGGGAAAAATCTTGGTTTGACTTAGGATGACCACTTTGGTGGCAAGGCAAAACACGGAGCAATGTCTTGCAAGGAAGGTCATTGTGCCTTTGTTGGGTGTCATGTGCCTCAATGGGTTTAATGTTTCAAGCAATAGTTTGAGGATATGTTGTAGGCGTATTATGCCTTCAGTGCTACATGGAAGGGCAATAGGAGCTCTATGGTTGTTTGAGGTGTGCTTCGATGGCATGGTGTGCGTGCCGAGGTGGCTGACTAGTTATGTGCTTGGCTTAGTACTATTTGGACTTGGCTGTAGACAATGATGACACGAGGGACCCTGTGAGTGGGATGAGTGTCATGAGGACACAATGAAAGAACTTGTGGTCAGGTCGAGTGGGGCTTGACGTATAAGTGCTTGTGGTGAGCAGTATCCTTGTCAGTGCATAGGGTGCATTTTGGTGGGTCGTAAAAGGACTTGAACACTTGAATAGCGTTTAGGCTGGCCTTGGCTGAGTGATGGTCAAGATGCCACACAACTTTAGAGAGAAAAGAAATCTGGCCGTGACAATTGGGCCTTACGATACCTTCAGGCTGCCTACATACCCCGTTAAGAGATCAAGTTAGATTTAATTCTCATTAGATTGATATGAGACATGGAGGTGCCATTATTGCATTTCTTAAGGATAATCTAGGCCTCCAACTTTTATACGTAAGAGATTGTGGCCTAGCTAACCCCGGGATACAACCAAGCTCGGACTTAGTCTTGTCTCTTAATGAGGTGCATTCCCCACTCCCCATAGAGACTCATGATACCTCTAATACAAACTTATTACCCAAATGGTTAGGTGATTAAAACAAATAACAAAACTTGTATAAAATTTGTATGAAAATTTTGGTAGTGTTTCCTTTTAGCAAGGCATATGTTAAAACCGAGTTAAGAAGACAAGGATCACACCTTCAACCGAGTGGAGGTTCTTCTACAAGAACACATTCAGTTTAAGGTGGTCCTTAATCCAAGGATACAAAGCAAGGCTCCCCAAGTGAGCTACTTATCCAAGGGCTCCAATGGATTTAGTGTCCTACAACACACCCACAAAGAAAAAGAAGAATAAGGAGAGGGGTCTTCTACCAATGGCTGTCTTCTCTCTTTTCTCTTTCCTCTTTATTCCCAATTTTCTCTCTGTTCTTTGCCCAATTCATTCAACACTTAGCCAATTTAGGTTTTAAACCATTTTCATTATTTATAGTGATGATGGGCTTCTTTCCCATCTCACTTTCCACCCATTACGTGTCCATATTTTGATGGGCATCAATTAGGTCTCCTATTCGCAATGGAGCCTTTTTTAAGATGAGTTGATGGCTCTAGTACGAACTGCCTTGCTTTACAAGCATCTTTGGGTTATCAAACCCATTTGTGAATCCAACCCTTAATAGGCCTTAGTTGTGAATCGGACCTTAATAGATCTTAGTTGCAAATCAACCTTAGTCCCAATTTCCACCTCAACTCATTTCGTTCAATTGTGAACCCGCTTGTCAATCACCATCAGTGAATCACCTTAACCCAACCAATCTTAGTCATGAATCCAAGTCAGTTGCCAAACCTATCCTATAATGGACTTATCAATCGTGACTAACCCGGATTCCATGAGAACTCATCTAGGATGTCGAAACATAATCTTACTACCCCAATACGATTTCGCGATGATGCGCATGTGCAAGATGCTAAGTGTGTCTCAAGCACCCAATCCCTTTCTCGCATCCAAACCCAAACCTAGACTTATGCTCATGCACGTATGGGTGCGTGTGGGCAAGGTGCACAATAGCTCGATGTGCCATCATAACATGGAAGATAGTTATTTGAAAATACATTGAGGGTGAGTGATATCTTATATTTTGCAAAGGTTTTTGTCCCCAATCAATGTGGGATTAAACATAAAGCCAAGAAAACACCTAATTTGAAAACATTTGAGAATAGGGGCATTGTAAAAGACATTTTCAATACAATGGAATAAGGAAATAATCATCACTCCAAGCTCCAAGCATCTTCTAGTGGTGATTGCCTTTTTGGTTCTTTGTTGGTAGTGTTATCTTTGAATTGGAACATCTCTTCCTATTAGATGGGTTAGTCTAGTTGGTGGATTGAGTCATTATTATGAGCAACTAGCAAAGTTGATGCAACATCGCTTGTTTGGATGAATCAAAGATACCCATTATGGAAGCTCAACCCCAAGACTAAAAAGACTTAAGGAGTTCTAGCCATGGGGGGTACATGGAGAGATCTGATTATCCAGTTCTTGTAGACCTAAAAGTTTACAGC
>JAOXJP010152386.1:0-27095 GCA_025762735.1 Platanus orientalis | reverse complement strand
ACTATGCACCCTTATCCCACACCCTTGGATCTAGGGGCTGAGATTCAAATCCCTTCGGTACCCCTCAAGCACTCCCAATTGGCATCTTGATACCCCCTTGAAGATTGCAACTAACCATATGCCACCAAATGACATCCAAGTTCACCCTTTAGCCACCTCATCAATCCATGCCAACAAACACTAATTAATCTTTTCCCTCCACCTAATCCATCCAAATTAATCCCAGCCTCCCCTTTAGCCATGTCACCAAACACAAAATCCCTTAATCCTAACCACCCATTCTAAATCCATCTCCACCCTCCACCTCATTTTGGCTAAACCCATCTTTGCCGTCCACCTAGATTAATTTAGGATTGATCTCAACCCTCCACCACACCAAAATTGGGGCTATAAATAGCCCCAATTTCGTGCAGCCCCTAGTTGGCAACAAAAACCCTAAAATTTCTAAGAGAAAGAAGAACAAAAAGAAGGAAAAGAAGAAGGTTTGTCTCAACCCTAGGTCATTTGGACCCAAGGTAAGCCTAAACCTGATTTCAATTCACTCCCCCATGATTATTTTTTATTTTTGCATGTAGTTATGCTGTCCAGTTGATGTTAAAACACTACCTCAATTCTGGTTACATAGTAGAGGCTAATGCTACTATTTTTGAGTATGTCTTGTTGTCTATTTTCTTGTGATTTTTCTAGAAATTGGTTTGAGCCCAAATTTGACTATGTTATACTAAACATACATGGTAGATAGTCGAATTAATTTCGTGATTTTAGGAGTTATGGAAGGCCTCGAGATGGCCCTCTAAACAGACCAAAAAAACTGGATCTTTTGAGACCTAATTTAGTGAAATATTTCTGATTTTTTGTTTGAATTTTGTATGCATGATCTGGGGCTCAAATTTTTATATGTTGTTCTTATATGTGTTTTTCATGTTCATACATAATTCTGTAATTTTTTCAAAACTCTAAGGGCATTAAAATCTAGAAATCCAGTTGTTGGATTTTCTTTTAGTAACTAATGCCTGAATTTTCTAGAATTAAAATTTAGGCGTTGAACAAACAGGCGTTAAGAGGAAAATCAGGTGTCAAGATCTAGGACCCACCCCAGGGAGCCCTGATTCTTCTCTAGGTCTGTCCCATGGTTGATGAAACATTTGAAATTCAGTCCTGTGCAGATGCACCTTTGTGGGCCCTTATTTCCTTCCCAATGCCTGGATTTAATTTCAGGCGTTGAGAAGAAAATTCAGGCATTGGAGTGAATTTTAGGCATTAAGCTTGAGTTAATAATCACTTTTTTGAAAATTAACTAAGTGTTTGTCCACCCTAAGGTTAGTGTAAAAACCTAGGAGAAAGCCTACCCCTCTAGGCCCCATTGTTATGGCCCAAAAACCTAAGTTGGTTGCTGATTTTAGCACCCAATGCCTAAATTTCCCCTAGATTAAATTCAGGTGTTAAACATTCAGTCATCAGACCAAAAAACATGCATTAGGCCTATATCAGATGACAAAGTGGCCTACTTTAGGAGATCATATGTCCTCGTGGCCTGAAGCTATGACCCCTAGGGTTGCATAGTATAACCCTAGGAAGTTTACCCTAACTTAGTCCAGGGATCCCACAGCACTGGGACCCCCCAAACCATCCTAAAAGATCACATAAATTTGCTAATCTTATTTTCTCCCAATGCCTGAATTTCACCTTGAATTAAATTCAGGCTTTGAAAATTCAGGCATTGAGGTAAAAATTAGGAGTTAAGACTGAGAGACAGAAAACACAACTTCTTCCCTTTTTTTCTCCTTTATGTCAGGGTTGAACCCAACCCTAAAGAATCAATCATTAAGCAATTTAGAGGGGACTACCATCCCTCTAAGAGTCTATCCCATGAAGGGTCTCTTATAATTAAAAATGGGGTGGCATAAAGAACAGTTCTTGGATATTTTTACTCTCAATGTTGGAAATAAAATCAGGCATTAAGCCTAAGAAAAATCTAGTAAACAGTAAACTTCAAACTTCACAAAGCATGGGCTTAGATATACTTTAAGACTTGTATGAATAGGAGACGCCACCCTAAAAAGGCAGGTAGTTGCGGGTGCCTAACACCTTCCCTAAATGCAACCAAATAACTTACCCCCAATCTCAGGAACATAGACCAATACTAGGAATTAAACCCCAAGACCTTCGGGTCTAGACTTCTCAAAGAGGAGAACTGATGTCCAACTCTATTGGTTAAACCTCGAGTTGGTGGTGACTCCAAACAAAGCCTAACCCTCGCACAAAAAGAGGTTAACAACCTCGAGAAGAAGTGGGCCCCGATGTCCATAGAATGGCCACTCCGCTGGGGACCTGCTTAATCTCCACATGTACAAGTCTTAGTTTATGTCAAATACCTGCTTTCTCACATGCCCACTTGCTTTCTCACAAGTCAACTGGCTTTCTCTCATGCCTACTTGCTTTGAATTATACTTAGGTCACTTCATTAGTTAGTTAGGATAACACTCCATATTAAAAACACTTATTCCAAATTGTCATACATAGGATAGAAAACATGCTCACTTAGCTTTAGGGCAGCTTGAATTAGTTAGTAGGATTAAATTTACATTTGAACAAACTTGTATGCAACACATCTCTATTATTTTATACTTTACACAAAATGAGTCTGAGGACACGACATTGCACCAATACATCACTCTCATGAGACCTTATCTAGGTCATTACCCACCAATGGTCTGACATTGGATCACCACATAGGATGGAAACAACATCTAAGCAATTCCTGCTATGTCAGCGTGGCCATTCCGAGTTACCTAAGCAAGTTACCACTCTATGATCCGATCTTTTTCGAGGAGGTGTTTCGATTGGTATACTCGTCTTTTAGAATTCCAAAAAGCACGCATATTTAGTCATTTTTAGGTTAGAGTTATGTAGGCTATACTTAATAGCTGAGAGGTTTAACTTTAGGTTTGTTTGTCATGGTTTTGATTGATTGCTTGCATGATTGATTAAAAAGGACCTAGAAATTCATGTCTGACTTTATAAAACTAGTCCAAATTAGGTTTTTAGATAATTAGGTCTGGATTTTACCTTCTTATTTAAATTTGAATATCTCTCACCCCTTTTGCATAATATATGTAAACGTGATAGCATAGATTGCGTAGACATTCCACAAATAGAACAAACAAATAAACTAAACCATGAAAGAAATGAAAAAAATGAATAGAAGTCATCCTCAAATAGCTAAAATGTACAACCAATCTGATGTCCAAAACATCCCTCAAGTAAACAAAATAAAAACTTCAAAAACATGTCTAAAAGTCATCCAGGGTTAATATGTATAACCCATTAACCAAAAAAGTGTTTAATTACACCCCCTTAATAAAAAAAAAATAATAATAAGTCCCATCTCCAATCACTCATTCGAGCTGCTGCCCACATAATCCACTGTCCCTTTCCTAGTCCTCTACTTGACCCTTTTCTTAGAGTACGAGTGGCCAGCACCATATCGAACTCTATCATCACCACAAGGTGGAACATCGACACGTCTCGGTGCAATCGAAAGAAGACTGTCATCAATCCGTAGGGGAGCCACCTCTAATGCGCCACCAGACTCTAGAGTAGTTTGTACCTCAAGCTCCCTCATAGTATGCTCCCCGCCAACCTCATGCTCTCCCATGGGCTGCTCTCTCTCAGGCTACTCTCCTTAGTAGCTTAACCTCGGGCTCAGAATGAGGCATCTCAGTGTCTCTAGCAACACCTCCCATGTCTCCTGGGATAGGGATCTGTCTTTGTAATTGTAAAACCAAAATACACATGTCAAAACCATATAAAGATAAACCAAAAGATAACCAATAACAAAACAAAAGAAAGTTGTGATATGATTACCTCCTCTACCTTGGCCTGGTGTATGGCCTTCATGGACACAACCTTAGTCAGATGGGCCTGGTGTTTTTTCCCTACTAGGGCAAAACACCTAGCCAACTTCTAGAGGGCACTAAGATACACCTCCCTGGAAACCTGCATAAGTACACAAAGCTTAGTGAAAAAAAAACAAACAAAGAACAAATGCATGAGATTTCAAATAAACTTAAGAGAAACCAAAAATATACATGAGTCATCCTCTTAGGGGGCACCCAACCCTCTAGAAGCTCCGCCTTTGGCAAAAGCTCCTCGCTGGCCCAACCCTCGGGGTCAGTCACAACTACCACCTCAGGCACCATGCCCATCAAATCAAGCTTAGTTGGGGGAACTCTCCTCTTCCTCCCTCGACGGACTGGAGGTGGTGGCTCCTTTGGGGGCTATGCAGCAACAACCTGTTAAAATCAAGCAAGTGTGGTTAAAATTTCAAAAAGAATAAAAAAATTAAAATATTTTTCAAAAAAAAAAAAAAAAACCAAACCACACTTACAGGAGGCTCAATGGGTTTGCCCAAGGGCCCACAGGTTTGGGTAGCCCACCACCTATGATAATCTCGGGCCCAGTCTAAGAAAGCTGCTACCTTAGTGCCCTCATCCCCTCGACCTATGGCACCCTCAATATCAATCACTCGTGGGGGGTGAGTGTAGGACTACAAACTACTCTACCCCACCCCCAACCTATTGCCAACACCTCTCACTGAGGTATATAGTCACCTCACCCAAAGCCACCAGCACCACCCTCTGGCGAGACCAACCCCAACTCGAGCTTTGGTCTCAGACATCATCTGCCTCCAAAGCCCAACGAGTCCATGGGTGCCACTTGATCTGCACAAGCACAATAAAGTTTAGAAAATGATTTCCAAAAAAAAATAATGAACAAGATCAAGAAAAGCATAGTGTACTTACTTGGTTGACTATGAGGAGATCTAACTCATGTCGGAAGGCAGAGATCGACTTTCGGGTCTTGTGGTGGATAATCTTCCACCTCGCCACGTAAGGGAAGTGGAGTACCTCATCACCCCTCCACCTAGGGGCCAAGGAGGGAAAGTGCTCATAGCACCACACCTGTAAAACCAAAAAAAAAGAGAACAAGACAAAGCTAAAATCAAATGAAGTATTAAAAATGAAAAAAAGACAACCTGAAAGAAAGCAAGTAAAATAAAGTCATATCTCCCATAAAAAGCATAGGCCCACAAAGGCTTGAGGGTTGTGTTCGGCTGAAATCTCACTCATGTTGAGATACATCCACTCGAGGGTAGATCTACCCCAACTCCACATGGCCACGAGATCCAGATCCTCTAAGGTCAGCAATAGGTAGAAGTAAACCCTGTCACTCTTCTTACAGAAGATCAAACGGGTCAGCATGTATAGTAAGAAAGCTCGAGTAGAAAATGCGTTCTCTGTTGGCATACTCGCGTTCATGGCCCAGATGTAGTCGTTCTCGAACTAGAATAGAGGGATACCTTTAGTGCCCTTATAGTATACTACAGGTTGTGGCCCAATGCAGTGAGCCACCAAGTTAGCATCAAAATCCTCCGAGCTCGATGGAGGTGTCCCATCCATAGAAAGCCCAGTCATCATGAAGAAATCAATCAGGGGCACCCCGATCTCCCCCACTAGAAGATGGAAAGTCTGAGTGGTGGGAGAACACCTCTCTGCAAGGGCCATCAGTAAGGCCTTGTAGGCCGGCAACATTAGAAGAGTCAAGAAACGGCCGAAACCCATGGCCCTAACTCTATCCTAGACATCTGAGCACATTCGGACCCACAATCTCAAAACCCCGGACCACGAACCATGGTGTTGTACTGTCCCTCTATCCTGCAAAAGAAACATGTTAAAACATGTTAGAATAATGTTTAGAAGCAAAAAGGATAAAAAACAAAGCAAAAAGAAGTAAAAAATATCAAAATAGCAAATCTGTCTCTCAAGCCTAATGCCTGTTTTTTAGCCTAACACCTGTTTTTAGGCTAACGCCTCTTTATTAACCTAACACCTGTTTTTTAAAAACAGACAAAAAATAGGTGTTACACCTATAATTTGGGGCAGTGATTTTCAGGTGTTGGAAAAGCCAAAAATCACTAAAAAAATGCATAAAAACCTATTCTAAATCATTCATAAATCAAAATCAAAGTGACATAACTCTACTTAAATGAATTAAAACATAAAAGTACAATATAATCCAAGTAAAAATGAAAAAAGAAATAATAAAAAACAACAAAAACATGAAATCAAAATCAAAGAATATTCAAAGCAAAGATCTAGAAAAGCATAAAGTAAACTCATGATCAAGTCAAAAAGCTTACCTCATCCGCAACAGGGTGCTTCCATAGAGCTTTCTCTTGTACCGAGAGAAGTGAAAAGTGATGGCTTGATTCCCCTTGATTCATTGTCATCAAAAGCACAAAGAAAAAGAAAAACTTTTGTTTGAAAGTTGAAAAAGAAAGAAAAGAATCAACTTGTGGGGACCTCTCCCACTATTTATAATCGAAAATGGCAATAGGATATACAAAAAGACAAAAGAAAACCTGTCGCGAGTCATTTATACTCACAACTGATTTCAACGCCTAATCATGCTCCCAATGCCTGTTTTTTAATTTACATTGAGGCAATAAATAGGCATCAATCATTTTTGCCTATAACTGTTCTAGCGCCCATTTATTTTCTCAACACCTGTTTTTAATTGAATTAAAAATAGGCGTTGAGGCAAAAAAGGGGCGTTAGGCTTAATTTATGAAGAATGTTATTTTCTACTATAAAATGACATTTCTAACTTTGTGTTCATGTTTATGCTTACAAACATGGCTCATAAATTGGTACGATTGGATACTTAGCCTACCATCTCCGTAAAGTTTGCAAATTCCCTAATTGCCCTTCCCCCTAAAGAATGGAATATCTGGAAAGGTCAGAGATAGCTTGGGGAAACATTAGCTCTAGCACAAATCAATTTGGATTGACCACTGATAAAGGCAACCATTTCCTTCTGGGATCCGACATCTATGGTTTTCTGCTTCGGAGAACAAGAACTCATACCCACTATTGAGGAGATCGAATCCTTTTTAGATTGAGAACATTATCTTGGCATCAGTGCCATAATTTTGGTTTACAAGCCTAGCTATTTGAAAAGCTTCTACACATTAGAAATCTCCACAGCCCCCTTACCAAAGGAAGCCACAAGAGAATATTTACACTGTCTTTTCGACCTTTTATTTGAAAAAGGTTAGAAGAAAGTTAGGGACTTCAACAACCCCGTCAAATTCAGAGCATTCACCTTAGCTATCTTAGGACAACTCTTGCTATCACATAGCCACCATCACATCCATGGCATCTTACTCGACATCTTGGATCAGCACCTTCAGAAGAAAACACTCGCACCTATGATCATCTCAAAGATTATCTCTAGTCTCTCACATTGTACCCGACATCCCAAAGGCCGACTATATGGTTGTCCATCTTTCTTACAAGCTTGGTTGTAGGAACATCTATCTGTCCTTGCATCTTTCCTGATTTATGTGTGATGAGATCTAGCTCTAGCACAGATTTATGTCAAAAGCCAACCTTTGCCAAACAGAACAACTACATCAGGTTATTAGAACCTATTAGCTGTTATACATCCTGAACATATCACTTGGAGTGTTGTATGGCACAAAGCACGTTACTTGCTCCTTACTACCAAAGACCGCACATACATGGTCATTATAGGAGTCCACCAGAGCACTCCCTATGTACCGATATGCGCTCTTCGACAATTAGCACTTAGACAAGAACTCTTCAACTTCCCCATGGTTTTCGAAGAAATATACAAATTTAATCATCGTACATCTAATCATACACAATCTACACTAGCTGCTCTATGGGATAGCTCGCACACTAGAATCTCAGGACATCCACAGCTAGAATCCACAAAGACACAGGCCATGACACCAACATATGAGCATTGGATTTTGCATAAGCCTCCTCTACAACCTACTACACCTTCAGTGTCTACCTCTTCGAATAAAAGACAGTGCACCGAACCAACATCATCATCGTATACAGAGCCTTCTCACATTCAAGTAGAGTATGAGCAAGCATTGTCAAACCTAACCGAGGAACAGGCTTCACATGCCTAAACCAAGGCTACTTTAGAAGTTGAGATACTTTTTCCTACAGAGGTCGATGTCTCACGTCAGTGTACCTAGCATTGGAATAAAACTCAAGCAGAGCACATTCACTCCCTGAAGAGTGAGCTCAATGATAGTAGGACCTCCCACGAAGATTTAGGACGTAAGATGAGGCATAGTAACACCATGGCTTTTGTACAAGATCAGTGGATACAGTCATGGGTTCACAAGCTCAGGGAATAGATCTTCTCCTTAGGTTATGAACCAGTGCCACCTCCGCTACCTCCAACGGTGCCTGATCTTTAGATTTCCATTTCATGTTATCTATTGATATATTGGGGCAAGTAGCCCCTCCCTTTGTAATCATTTTCTGATATATATAATGTACAAAGTTTTGTTTTCAAAATCTTGTAGTTAAAATTAAAGAACATGAATTCACTTGTATGACATATGCACTTGTAAAGCAATGGCCAATAAGTCGACGCCTCCTCCTACAATAAATACTACACCCCTCACCCTCATAGAGATATCTACGGAAACCCACCTCCTGCAAGGACCGCTCCCGAAGGTACCTTCCCAGAGGGGTTCAAATCAAAAGTGGAGCGATTTATGGGGGACTTCATGTCCCGGCATGGTTGGACATCCACCTTAGAATTTGGTCAATCCTCTTCCTCACCCCAAACCTCTTCACCATCCCTTAGCCAACCAAGCACTAGTGAGTAGCCTCAAATCCCTACTCTCTCTGAGTTTGAGAAGCTCATGTTCAAATATCTAATAAAGCAAAGAGGGCCCCATAACTAAAGTACAACATCTGAGCCACTACTTCCCAGTACTACCAAACAAACCCCACTGCATGGCCAAGCTTACACATAGGGTCCCACATATGTCAAGGCTCTGCTCTGAGCCACAACTACATATATATAGCCAGAACACCGGGCCACCTTCGATCTTGAAGAGCAGTATGGGCCATCAACAACAAGAAAAAAGGGAAAGGAGAAAGATGAAACTAGTGAATAGATAGCAAAGCTTACTGTAGAATTGGAACTCATGAAGGGGGGATAGTTCCCCATCTCTATGGACTTTGAGGATCTTGGCATCCACTTCGGAGTGTGCTACCACCGAACTTTCAAATGTCAAATGTGGAGAAATACAATGGTACCACCTACCATAGGATGCATCTCTGCATGTACTGCAATGCTATGTTCTAATGGGGACATGATGAGCGGATCATGGTCTACACGTTTGGTCAGAGCTTAGAGAAGAATGCAGGGAAATGGCTAGCAAGCCAAGAGAAGATCAATATCAGTGCATGGAGGGCCTTGACATAGTCATTCCTTAATCATTATAGATTTAATTCATGCCAACATCAAACTGAATCAAGTACACCCAAATTAAAATAGTCATGTTAGCCTTAAATCAAAATCAACTTAAACCAAGATATTATAAATCAGATTAACCCAGGCAAAAACCAACTTAGATTAAATAAAACAGTTTAAGATCAAATCAATTCAAACTAAATTTACTTAAAAATCAAATTAAAACAACCTAAATGAGTGAACTCAAGTCAAAACAATCTAAGAATAAATAAACTAAATCATGACTACTTAAATTAAGACAATTCAAAGTAATCATTTATGAAATTAATTAACCAATTTTACTGACAATTAACTGGACAGGGGCGTAAACCAAATTCTCTGCCGTAACTACCACCACTAGGGGCACAACATGTCATTTGCCATCTTTATTGTTTTAAGGGCTTGGATCTTAGGATGTGTTTTTTTTCTCAAGTACATGTTTTACTAATTCTGTTTTACAAGTTTTAATCACTTTTAGGGACATAGATCCTAACTTTGGATTTTTTTATTTTTATTTATCTTTTAAAAGAAAACAACTTCAAATACTAATGATAATCATGTTAATAAAATAGGTAAGTTAGTGTGATTAGTAGACTTGGTAGTTATAAAGATCTTGTATTTTGTAACCATGGAAAGTGAGAAGTCACAAAGTATCTTTCAAGTCAAATCACAGCCGAAAGTCTCAAGAGTGCCCAACATAAGATCATTAAGGAAAGCCTCTATTATGGTCCGACTATCCTTTCCATATGTCAATATTCACCAAGGGAAAACACAAGCTCAGCTACCTCCCCAAGCAGCATGCTCAGCAATCCCTCTCACTGATCCAGCTCCCCTCCATCCCTTTCCAATGGGACCTCCAGCGGTGTCCTTAAACCATCTCCATTTCAATCTTGGAGTACTTCAATGGAAGGCAGCTTTAGAGAAGATGAGCCGAAAACCTAATGAAAGCATGGAAGATTATGCCTTCCGTTGGAGACAAGTTGCAATTGGTCAAAAGGTGTCGTTAGACGATGACAAAGTGATAGAAATATTTTTGAAGACTTTAGGCACAACCTACCAAGTGATGTTGTTGACTCGAATGCATTTAGATTTTGAAACCATTATCAAGGTCGTCATAAGGATCGAGAAGGCAATCAAATAGGGCTTGATTGAGGACATTGATGGAAAATTAAACATTACTCCAGAACCGATCCCCTTTGAACCTCAACCCGTTCTTAACACACAAATGCGCTCAATTCAATCCCCATCTCAACAGAATTTTGTGCCACCCTTAATCCCACCTATTCGGAAAAATGCCTTACTCAACAATCTCTTACTATTTCCCTACAACGACCAAAGAGAAAAAGAAGGGAATTTACCCCACTTCCCTGCACCCTCACTCACATGTTAACTTTCTTGGTTGAACATGGATATCTTTAATTACTCCCTTCACGCCCTCTACCAAACCCTCTCCAAAAAACATGTAATCCAGATGTGTACTGTGCTTATCATCAAGCTACTGGTCATACTACTGAACAATGCTACCAGCTTAAGCACCATATCCAAAATCTAATAGATCAGGGAAGAATTGTTTTTGAGCCCTCCCCCCACCCATTTACCCCAATGTCCAATACCCCATAAAATCCTTTCATTTCCATGATGTCCAAATGGCTTGAGGTTGAAGATAGAGTAGGGAGTGACATGAAGTCTAGCATCTAAATGAGGAAAATTATCATTTATTTTTATTTTTATCAGAATGTAAAAAAAGAACTACGATTAGCTTGATCCTGGTCTCTCTTATTATCGAGTACGTAGGCAGCTTTGAATTTAAACCCAAGCACAACTCCATTAATAAAAAAGAAAATATTTTGGTACCATTGTGCATAATGAAAGCTCATTTGAAAACAAATCTTAGTGAATTGTGATTAGAGACTTAATGAGTGCTTATCCAAGGTTGTATAAATAAAAGACTTTTTAGTATTGTTTCAAGCTGACTGTCCTAAAAAAAATTTAATGAATAAACATAAATAAAAATAAAATTCAACCAACTACACTCATGTCAACATCATGCATCATGGGTTAAAAAAAACAAGTTTATCAAATATCACCATTTGTTTCAAATATAAAGTAAAATCACTGGCATTCAAAATCACATTTAAATAAAAAAGTCATGCATTGGTTCTTCTCACTCCCAAGAATCCCTTTAGAGGACCACATTTTAAAAATATTTTGAAAGTAACTAACCTTGTATGCCTTGGATGATATTCACATTTTTTTTGTAAAATAATAATTTTCATATGAAAATGATTTGTCATGCATGCCTTATTTTTCTAAAAGTCATTATTTTTTTTCGACATCGAATCTTAATTAGGACACATAGGAGCATTAAAAAAAAGGAGGGGAAAATATTTAAATACATGTAGTGTTTTCAAATTACATCATCTGTTTGGATTGCATGTTGCATTAGTTTTTAAAACCTAAAGAGGCTCCATTTGTGTGGTCAAATGACTGTAATCTAGCATAAACCCTCCAATGGCAGGTTTTTGGTGCTCAATCTCAAGAAATTCTTTATTAAACCACTAATTAAATCTCATGTAAAAGGAAAATGTTTTATCAATTTAATTTATGAATATTCAAGCTTAATGAAATAATAATGAGTTGAATTCAGAAGAGGTCACATGAATAAGTCTTTATAAAATGATGGTTGAAGTCTACCCTTAAGTGAAGAATGCTTAAAGATGCTAGAGGTCTATTTCCTATCATCTCATCCTCGTAAAAAAATAGCGTTCAAACCAGGAGGTTTAGTGACCTCTAACCCACCCTTGTCAAGAAAAGATGCATCAATGGGACAATATATAATGATGCCAAGATTTTAGAGGTTTGCTACCTGTCATCTCATCCTCATCAGGAAAAATGGTGAAATATGAAGAAAAGTCGAGATATCAGTTCAAATCAGGAAGTTTAGTACCCTCCAACTCACCCTTGTCAAGAAAAAGACGCATTAATGGAACAATATACATAAATGCTGAGATTTTGGAGGTCCATTACCTATCATCTCATCCTTGTAGAGAAAATGTCGCATTAATGGAACAATATGAAGAAAGTGTCAAGATATTGCTTTAGATGTGGTCCAATGCCCACCAATCCATTTTTGTCAAGAAGAAAATGCATGTCAAGATGTTGTTTCAAGGGTGGATGTCTGATTCCCACTAATCTACCCTTAAATAGAAAATATATCCATGGACAAGTGCTAAGATATTGGTTCAAATGTAGATCTCCATCTCCCGCCAACCCACCATTGTCAAGAAAATTCTAAAACCTCGTAAGTGTAGCATAAACCTTTGGTATGATGACTCCACAAACTTAGGTTGACCGAAAAAAAAAAAAAGACAACTTATCATAGATGTTCAATGGTACAATCCAATCAAGAAATCTCAAGAAGACAAAAAAAAATAATACATATTTGGTCTCAAAATATAGGGGCATATTCTCCAGTGTATAGGAAGGAAGCAATCATGCTCATTGATGATAAAATCCAAAGGTTCTGCATCATTGAGAAATCGACATGATTCGTCATACTAAGAAAAGTGGTCACACCATCAGTTATAGAAATATGACCACATGTCAAAAGATAGGATGATCCAGTTCGAAGAAGATTAGTTTACGTCATTGAAGCACATGCAAATTCAAGACCAATGTTAAGAAATGAATTTTTTGTCGATGCCCTCATGATGGAACAAGTAGATAACAAAAACTCATCATGACTAGTGAACATGGGTCAAATCAAGAAATACTCTGCATAAAAGATACTGTGTTCGTGACATGTGTAAAACACTGGGAAAATGAAAAGAGGTTATTTTGGCTATTTGCTGCCTCATCTTAAATAAAAAAAAACCATTTTTGAAAACTTTAAGCCTAAGATTTATTTCTGTAAAAAACGCACTGATAACTAAAAGCCATTTTTAGCCAATTAGATTCTTAGATGACCTATTTAGTTCCTACCACTAGGAGGCCAACTTGAGTCTTTTACGAAAGATATGCAAAGAGCCTTTTTCTTTCCTAAGTCATCGCCTTTAGAGGTTTGCTTAAATTAATTTTGACCTTTCAAGAAGACCCAAGAAGAGAGAAAGCCAAATATCAGGTGCCAAAATAAAATAGAGAAAAAAGAAGAGAATGGAAAGTTAAAAGAAAAGGAAAAAGCAAATGAACTACATATGACTTGATCCCTAAATTCAGGATCAATCACATCAATATACATCCATCAATGAAGCTTTTAGCATACAAGGATTTCAGCCATGTATAGGCAAAGAGGTGAAGGCATATATGAAGTATCTTGATAAAAGAAAAATGAAGAATGTTATGGTGAGCTTTTAAAATCTCCAAAAAGTTGAGACTTATGCTTATTTTAGCCATGTTTCATCCTGTAATCTAAGTCCTTGATTTTAAGGAAAGGGGGCAAATCTTTTGGTCAAAATGCCTTTAACAAATGGATGGTTAAAAAAAAAAAAAAAACAGAGAACAAAGAAAAAGAAAAAGGGTATTGTTTGTGAACTATGTTTGATTTGACCCCTAAATCAAGCTAGGTAGACAATCTAAATTTAGATAGAGTCATATTTTGAGTTTTTCCTTCCCATTTTGTTAAAAACTCCTTTCATCCTATTAATAAATCACCTTTGATTCTCAAAGTTTCGCATAAGGTATGGTACAATATAATTTTAACACATAGTCAAGTCATGAGGAAGAAAAAAATATCATAGTCAGTAAGGGCATAGTGAAAAATCAAAAGGGCATCATAAGTTGAAGAATCATTCACTACAAGAAAGAAAAGTCATGGGTCCATGATGTGAAACCTAGACCTATAGAAAATCGTCTTTATAGAGGCAAAACAAAAAGAGTAAGAACAAAAACAAAAAAGAAGAGAAATTCAAGTCAAATTTAGAATAAGGTTATCAATCAACATTAGATAGATAAGATCATCTTCAAAGGCATTCAAAGTATAAGATAGAAGTATTCATAAAAAAAAAAAGTATAAGAAAAAAGCACGGGGTGAAGTCTTAAAACAATGACTGTTAAGGGAGAAGTCTGGATACAGGAAAAGGTCATACCAAGATGATGCAACCAAACTAGACAAAGGGCAAGAAAGGGATCTCCTTGAATGGTGACTCAATGTCTCAAATATTAAAAAAAAAGCTCTTTCATTTCTTTTAGAAAGAAATAATTAAAAAAATGCATTCTTCACTCTTAGTCAAAATGGGTGGGGATGACATAGTAATGAAATTAATAGACTTGAGGACAACCTAGGTACAAACAGTTAATTCACCTGGGTGCAACAACAAGGGGCAAGCCAATGAGACTCAACTCATATCACTTCAACATGCAAAGGAGAAGGATCATAAAGAGCAAATGAAGTAGTATAAATGTTAAGTGTCTAACAAATTTTGAGAGACAAGTTAAAGCCAAAGAAAACAATCATTGATTAATTCCAAGAGCCCAGGAAAGAAGAGAGCTTACACCAAGTAGGGGCAAGATTTCAAGCAAATACAAACCCAAGGTCAAAGACATGAACAAATGATGGATACATGAGGCAAACGCTCTGAAGACATAACTTGCTTTAAGGAAAAGTAAGGCACAATGCAACTAGGGGGCAAGAGATCGATCCCATAAAAGTTCAGGTCTCTAACCTAACCAGAGAGCCTAAGGAGCCAAACCAATGTATCAATGGACATTTTACATGAAAAGGGAACATCAATCCAAATTTTCGAAAGGCTGAAAAAATTCTGGTTAAATCTTTTTTCTTTCTGGCAACTATCATTTTTGTGAAATGTTCAAAATGACACTAAAAGATCCTAATGAATTCGAGCACAAACTAATAACAAAAATAACCAATCAAAGTCAAAAGCAATCAAACCATTCAATTCAATTTAGTTTTGATCTACAACTTAAGTAGGTTAGGCTCTCAAACCTAACCATTCAACTCAATTTGGTTAATCTCTAAAACTTAACCAGGTTAGGCTGTCAAATCTAACCATTTAATTCAATTTGGTTCTAAAACTTAATCAAGTTAGGGTCTTAAACCTAACCATTCAATTTGTTTAAGCTCTGAAACTTAATCAATTTCAATTCGGTTAAGCTCTTAAACTTAACCAAGTTGCGCTCTCAAACCTAACTAGCCAATTTAGATTTAACCAGGTTAGGCTCTCAAACCTAATAGTCAATTCAATTAAGCTCGCAAACTTAATAAATCAATTTCAATTCTGTCAAACCTTCAGCTATATTATAACAATTCACAATAAGGACCCCTAGCCACACCTACAAACACTCATAGGAGGTCACAATAGGGAAAAATCAGAACCTGACTATGTTATAAATAGTAACAATGAAGATGATGTGAGTCTCCAGGTTTCATCAAAATTATCAAAGTCAAACATCTGGTCACACCTGTGACATATAAAGTAGGAGGTAACAACAGAGAAAAATCTTGGCAATGAAAGTCTTTGCACTTCATCAAAATTATTAGAGTCAAACCTCTGGCCACACTTGTGACATACAAAGCAGGAGGTAACAATAGAGAAGAATCTTGGTAATAAAAGTCTCCATTGTTCGTCAAGATTATTAGAGTTAAACCTCTAGCCACACCTAGGACATACAAAATAGGAGGTAACAACAAGGAAGAATCTCAGTGGTAAAAGATTACAAACTCCACCAAGATTACATAAGTCAAACCTTTGGCTACACCTATGATCGATAAGCAAGAAGTAACAACAGAGAATGATCTTGATGAATGTCTTCGAACTTCGTTAAGATTAGAAAAGTCAAAGCTCTAGCTACACCTATGATCGATAAGAAGGAATTAACAATAGAGAAGGATCTGGATGAATGTCTTCAAACTTCGTCAAGATTATAAAAAACAAATCTTTGGCTATACCTGTGATCGACAAGCAGGTTGTGACAATAAGAAATGTTCGGACTTCATCAAGATCAAAAAAGTCAAACCTCTGGCTAGACCTACGATCGACAAGCAGGAAGTGACAACAAGGAAGGATCTTGACGAATGTCTTCAAACTTCATCAAGATTGGAAAAGTCAAACCTTTGGCTATGCCTACGATCGACAAGTGGGAAGTAAAAACAGGAAAGAATCGTAATGAATGTCTTCAAACTTCAACAATAGGTCTCATTTTGTTAATGATTGTCAAAATAGGAGCATCTGATTGGTCTCCATTGTATTTCATCACATTTATCATGTCGTAATCTTTTCAAACCTTTTACAAGTTGAAGACTATTCACATTAATTTTGTGTATGCTTTATCTTCTTTACCTTACGCACCTACACCCCTATGCTGAAGACTTCTCATGTCTCTTGGCAGGGTCCAGTGCAAGAAAAACATGCACACAAGTAAATTGTAACCAAGGGATAATAATCACTCTTAAGTAATTATTGGGATAACTTTTTTCAAAAATTCACAATTCAAATCATAGACAAGCACACACTTTTCAAACAACCTTTTTGACTATAAAGTAAACTTTTTTATGACTCATGAATTACTTAGAAATGATCATTATCAGCACCAAAATTAGTTGGTGCTTCTTAATCTTTGACATCCATTGATAAACAATGTACAACAAAAATGGGCATCTATCAGCACCTAATTTTGGCGTTACTCCTAGTTCTAGCGCTTCTCTTCATATCAGCAGACGGGTAAAACAGTCATTCAGTCGCTTTCTTCAATCCACAAGCTATGACTCCAACTAAGATAAAGCCAAACTCCAAACCCTGCCCCTCTCTCATTTACTATGTTCTTTATAATTATTATTTTTATCATAATTATTTACTACTTACTATTTTATATTTTATTTTTACTTATTATTATTATTGTTATTATTATTATTATTTTCATTATTGTTACTCTATTAGTATTTATTTATTTACTTATTTATTTGTTTGTTTATTATTATTATTATTATTATTTTCATTATTTTATTTTATTTTTTTGGTAGCATTTACTGTTATTAACATATTTGACTAATTCTATTATTATTATTATTATTATTATCTATTTAAAATTAATTAATGCTTATTTATTTATCATAATTATCATTATCATTATTATTATTATTATTATTACTATTATTGTTATTATTATATACCTAAAACCCGAGCTAACCTTATCTAAACCAACCTGAAACCCGAACCAGGCAAACCCAGTTTAGCCTCACCAAGACTTAAACCAGCCTTCTTATCTCTCACGAACCAGAGAAGCATAGGGGCTTCTTTCCTTTTCGGTGAAAACCTGAATCCATGCCCCCCCTCTTCTCTCTCTCTCCCCGATTCTCTCTTTTTCTTCGCTCACATTGCTCCAACAGTCACAGGCATAGGCTGATTGATGACCATATAGAAGACCACCCCCAACGGGAGGATTTTGCACTATAAAATCATGCCTAGAGTTGGAATCAAAGAGGAGGAGGGAAAATTTCGTTTAGCAACCTAAGGGGGGATCCGAGAAGGGGAATCACAGTGGGAGGGGGCGGTTTTAACAATCTAAAAGGGGGGAGCTTCTTTCACATAGATGGATGCGCATAGGTAGGGGGATTTGTCGCCGGCACTCAAGGTCTCATTTTCCCTCTCTGTTTCTCCCTCTTCCCGCTCTCAGTAGAACTCTTTCTACCTTTTTCTCTCTCTATTTTTCTCTCCATTTCTTTCCCTTTCTCTCTCTGCTCTCTCCCTGCAACCTTAAACCCCCTCCACTTGTTAGTTGCCTATCAAAACCTCAATCAGCCAACACCAAAAGTGGGAGCTGGTTCAGCAATCTAAAAGGGATAGCTCATGCAACAACCAAAAAAGGAAGAAAAATTTCCCAAGAATGGAATCCAGACCTCATGTTCAACCTCTTATGCTGCCTACTTATTCAAATCTTGCTCTGCCCAGCTACTAGAGTATCCACGAGAAGAAAGCCCTGCCCAATTTGTGTGCTATAATACAGGGAAGCATTTCCCCTCTCTCTTTCATTTTCAAGCATGCTTAGCATTACCTATTATTATCACTATTTTTTTTCTATTACTACTAGTGGCCAAGTATATTTAAATTTTTTTGGGTAAGCTTTTCTCTACATTTCTTCTTCTATGTCATTTTAAAATTCTAGGGTTCCAATATGTTTCTAAATCCGATTTTCATTTGATATGGTTCTTTCCCTTTATTTTTCATTTGATCGAATCATTGATTTCTCTGTCTATCTATCTATCTGCCTTTAGGGCTTAGGTAGTTTCATGTGGCTTATTTTGGATATTAGTCGAGGTTTTTGTTGATGGTTTTTTTTTTTTTTATTTCTTCTTTATTTGGGTTTGTGTGTAGGAGAGATTGTTGATTGGTGTTCTTTGTTTGGGTTTACAAATTGTGCTTTCTATTTTATTTTTGGCTTCCCTCTTTATACTGTAATGAATATTTACAGATATTTGTTTTGCTACTGTTTTGATGCTATTTGTCTCATTGTCACTCCTTATTTGCATCTTTGTTTATTTGCTAATCAGTGTTTAAGATGGCTATTGTTTTCCTAGCTATACTGAAAGGAGATTCTCAGTTGTTTCAATGGCCACTTTGGCTAAGGTTTAAATTAGTAAGACTTTCCTAGTATTTAAAATGAAAATATAAAATAAAAGGTTGAGAAATCGGGTATTTCCTACTTGAGAGTGGGTTTCTTTTTTAGGGGAGATGGTCCATTGTCTCCTAGTAGAGTTGTAGAGGAAAGGTTTGGTGGGTTACAACAGTTTTTTTTTGTGAGGTATTATTACGCATATATCTTTTTATGTTCATATGGAGTTGTGGATTTATCACTTGTTGGATCGGCCATGGATATAGCTCCATTATGGGTAACCTATGTATATCTCATATTGTGGTTGTGTGGTTTTGCAGTTTTTTTCTCTCCATGTTTCTTTGTTTATTTTGCGCATGATCGATGATTCCAGGAGTCTTTTTCTTAGTAGTTTGGAACTTAGATTTCTGGTAGTGGGTTTGGCTGCAACACAGTGTTTTATCATGAGGTTTCTATGTGATGTATGCCTTTTTTTTTCCTACCAGGTAAGTAACCATGACTTTAAAGCAATACTCTTATCCACTTTCTAGTAGCACTCATTTGTTTGATTTTGTACACCTATTTTTTCGTGGGTCTTATCTGTCTTACCATTCTTGATATGTTTGGTGGATGGTGAGAATAGAGATCAAGATGTGTGAATATATAATGCTTTTCATAGTTCTTGAATCAATATACGTGAACCTTAAAATGAAATGTATGCTTTAAAATTTTGATCAATAGTTTATACATATGCTTTCATATTTTTTCCTCCCTCTATAACAAAGATTTTGGCATGTTGTTGATTTTCATTTTGTTTCAATTAAGATGCATCATTAAACATTTTCCTTTATTGGGATATCACCAATTAATATTTTCATTGATGTGCCTACACAATGATCTCTCTGTCTTTTACCAATTAACATAAGTGCAACTCTATAGATATGGTTGAACAAATGACCGACTAATTGATGCATATTGGGTTCAGAGGTGTTTGGTTTTATAAGAGATGAAGTTATTGGTAGAGACCAAAATGTGGATGTACAGCTGGGGCTCTACCCTTGACAAGTGAAGAGGTTACTTTTCTTCTCATGAAATGATTACTTGGGCTTGAGTTCTCATCCAACAGTCCACAAGGCTGCTGCACAGGCAGCCCAAGAACGTGGAATGGGTCCAACGGGCTCTGCTTTGATCCGTGGGTATACCAATTACCATAGTCTATTAGAGTCATGCTTAGCAGATTTGGAGAAGAAAGAGGATTGCCTTATGTGCCCCACAGGCTTTGCAGCCAATATGGCCATAATGGTGACACTTGGAAGTGTTGGCTCTCTCTTGTCCACAGGCAGAAAACTGTTGAAGGATGAGAAGGTTGCCATCCTTTCAGATGCTTTGAACCTTGCAACAATAATTGATGGCATCCATCTTGCTAAGCGGCAAGGAGAAGTAGAAGTCTTTGTTTATAGACATTGTGACATGTCCCATCTTAATGCTTTGTTATCAACTTACATAATGAAGAAGAAAGTCGTTGTGAGTGATGGCTTGTTTAGTATGGATGGCGATTTTGCACCAATGGTCGAGCTTGCAGAGTTTCGCAGGAAGCATGGATTTTGTTAGTTATTGATGATGCTCATGGAACATTTATCTGTGGAAAGAATGGCGGGGAGTGGCAGAGGAGTTTAACTATGAAAGTGACTTTGATATATGCGTTGGAGCTCTTAGTAAGGCCGCAGGTTGTCGTGGTGGATTGGTAGCTTGCAGGATAAGTGGTCATTCAAGTGTTGCCATCACAAGTTTGATTCTTAGTAGAGAAGTAGATCTTTGAAGGTTTGAAAGTTATTGGAGACAGTACGTATTATGGGTGTTATTCTTTTATGTTGTCTCTTAGGCTATGGTATTATTGGTGCAATAATTTTATTTTATTCTAGAATGGGTTAGTATTCATGCATAATATGTTCTTTATATTCTATACACAGGTTCCGGATTATTTATGGGATTACTTTATTCTATTTTTTCCTAGAATGGGTTACTATTCATGCATAATCTGTCCTTAACATTTTAGATATAGGTTCCTGACTATTTATGGGAACCCATCCATAAGGAATCTTGGTAAATTGTAAATTCCGACATTAAACTATCTTAATTCATTGCTTTTGATGTATTCTTTAATTGATTCTATTCAGTTCCCTTCAAATTTGATTCATTTCATACTTTGTGGATTACTTTGAAAGCATTGATATTTGTATTTAGATGTTACCTAACTTGAAAATGTGCCATAATACTATCTTTCATTACATGAAATTTATAAGATATATAATTCCATCGATGATTTGAGGTAAGGGTAAGGCTGCATCTTTGGAGGTTCCTAGTCATGGTTGGTATCCCATTATTAAGTTAAATAAGAAATAACCATTTCAATTTAGATTTCTTTTAGTATATCAACACGTTAAATTACAAAGACTTCTATTCTTTCCAATCTACATAAATTTTAATCTTTTAGATTTTACCAACCTATATCCCTTTTCATAGTTTATGGTGTAATCCTTATCTTTTCTACTCGCGTACATAAATGAATGACAATACTTGTTGCTAGTCTCTCATGATTTAT
Source organism: Platanus orientalis (assembly GCA_025762735.1). Lineage (NCBI taxonomy): Eukaryota > Viridiplantae > Streptophyta > Magnoliopsida > Proteales > Platanaceae > Platanus > Platanus orientalis. The sequence goes on along the minus strand of JAOXJP010152386.1, from coordinate 5,596 downwards.
TTGGTTCAATGGGAAAGCTTAAAAAAGGTACATTCCTATTTTATATTTCACTTTTTATCTCCTTTTGCCTCTCCTTATAATTATGTATAAGATTTGATTAAGTGAATATCCTTTTATATGCAGGAGATATCTAGAGGTCTTGGCCATGGGGTGATAGTGTGGCTGTGACATAGCAGGTAAATTTCACCTTCAGGGCCTCAATCCACATATACTAGCTTAATTAAAGGATCTATACATAACTAGTTTGGACTTTGTTGTGTCTTACATCATATTTAGACAACTTAATTCATTTTTTTAAATTGTATATATACATGGTAGAGATGTTAATGATGATGGATCCGGAGTTGTCGGGTGGACAGTGATGATGTGGTGGATGTACGATATATTTGGAGTGTCTTTGTTGATATATGGACTATCAGATGATTGAAGAAAGTGACATGGAGATCACTATTCATCCCCAGTGGTCCATATTATAGCCATTATGCTATCGAAATTTCGACAGAAATGGCATGTAGATTCCTTGTTTAATCTCAAAAAAATGACGTAGAAAATAATAGGTGGGATGATTAGATTATAAATTAAGTTGACCATTAGGCTATAATGGGTTTAAAGTAGGTAATCACAAAAGCGAATGAGGTGGGGTGCCTAACACCTTCCCCAACTCATAAACGAACAACTTATCTTAAAATCTTTGGGAGTTTATCAGTTTAAGTGTGGAGTTAGACATTTTAAATCATTTTCAAAACTTACATTTATTTAATTTTCAAAACTGATATCCAGTCACATCATTGAAAAGACTGATGGCGACTCCAAATTATTGTGGAGTTTTTTTGCGATAACTAAATCTCTTTTTAAAGGGATTATTGCTCATAGAATGACAACTTCACTAGGGAGTTATTGCTCAATCCGAAACAAACCCGTTATAGTCTTGAGTCGACAACTCAACCATATACTTTTGTGTTTAGATTAATTTACTACTTTCTTAGTTAGCATTTGATAACCTTATTTGCTTTATTTATTTACTTATGTGGTTAGAATAGAAAACATGTAATGCTGCAAACAAGTTTTGAGCATGCATACATTATTTGTTAATTTTCTTTTCAAATGAGTTTAGGATCAAGTAGTAAAACACATGTTGCAATTGAGCACTCATTACATGGCATATTTGCATTGTACGTCCTACCGGGTAATACCAGATCCTAATAGGAGGGGACAGAAGCCGAAGTCATGGTTACTGCGTTTTCCATGGCCAAGCGGAAATCCCCAACCCAAGCTGCCAACCTGTAACTAGGATAAAAAATGGTCTGATGAGGTTTGAAGGCATGGGAGAACTAAACCTAGATCATTGAACCAAGCCACATGCATTAGACATAAACTAGGTTAGTGTTAGGACACTGACTTAGTTTATCATTAGAAGTCCAGGTCGAAAAAACATAATCTCTCAATTTGCTCGAATTATGGAATTATGAGAGGTGTAAATGATCCAAGCCCAAATGAGAACTACGTGCCCCTCATTGAAAGAATAAATGAAAAAAAATGGAATGTTAGAGAAGTACCTTGAGCTTTAGTTCCATGTAACTGAAAGACCGTGAAACTTAGCAATAAATAAAAGCACTTATTGGCATAAAAAAGTGATAATAAATTAAGTTTTCATATAATCATTGTACTTTGAAAAACAAAAGTAGAATTGGGAGCAAAAAGATGGGTTCAAGAGCATTTCCTGTGCCACTATCTCCCCTCATCAAAGACATGAAATCTAGCTCATGCAAGAGTTTGTAATATATATATATATATATATATGAATGGATTTATACTATACAACTTATGTTGGCATGATATCTCAAAATGGTAAAATAGTGCTCAAGCTAATGCACATAAAAAGAAATAAAAAAAAAAACAATCAAGATACTTACAGATAATAAAAAATGACAATGATGATATACAAAATCTCACGAGTAAAATGATGATAGCATAAAGGTCTAAGTGTTCTTTCACTTGAATTACCTCACTAGTGGTCCACTTCTTGGGTAGCATATTGCATTACAGTTTACAATTAAAATAACATTCGACTAAAAGAAATGAAATGGATCGAAAAGATTAAGTTTGGGAAGTACCTATTCTGTTGCTTTCCCATAATCATGAGAAGCATGAATGTTAGCATTAAATGACAACATTTATTTGTATACAGAAAAAATCAATTTCAAAACACCGTCATAGTCCATAAAAAAAGGGTAGGTCCTCATAAGAATAAAAATTACTTTTATTAAGAGTGAAAAGATTGTGGCTCTAGTTTACTAAGAAATCTTAGCTGCTGTATAAAAATTTGGGTAAAAAAAAATTACAGAGGAATGATCTTTAATTAAAAAATAAAAATCATGATGAAAGAGATTAAATAAACAAATAGGATACCTATTTAGGCTACAAAAGAAAGTGTAACATTTTTCAGAATTAGTGGGCAAACCAAGAACTTTGAGGACAAAAATGAACTATTTGTAAGATTCAGGAATTTAGATGCATTAGGAATGAGTCACAACAAAGTGGTTGGATGTGTCACAAGAAGGAAAAGACTATACAACCATGCGTACAGGAAAATATTTCCTAACAGAGGACACATTGGAATAAATGGACACCCGATATTTTCGAACACCCAAATTTTCCCTTTATACACTGTTTTACCCTAAACCAGTCCCTATTAAAGCCTTTAAAATCCTATTTTAGTATAGAATCTATATTCTATCCCTGATTTACAGCCTATAAACCGTACAAATAATCCTTGTCCCAGAGTTCTGTTCCAGCCCCAATATAAGCCCCAGCCTGCCCTATATGTGTGCCTGTAACAGAACCTCATACCCAAGCTAAGAGCCATCAGATTCCCCTTTTGTTTAAACCACTGTTCAAACTTATTTCTGACCCAAGTAAGCCATTTTTCAGTAACCCTTTGAACTCCATAATTAACTCTACTGTTTACCACTGTGTTAGCTCACAGCCTGCCTCTTTTTATCCTCTGCTTGAGACCCATATTTAGCTTTAATCAGTGTTAAACCCTGTTATACAGATTGTTGTTTCTATAAGTTCCTGAACTAACCTTCATCAGTGTTACCAGCTATTACCATAATAGCCCTCTCTTTAGCTCCTTATTAACCCACGGTTGGATGTTTTGAGTAGTTTAATAGTCTCTTCTGAGTCATTCTTATTACAGTCAAAGTCAAACATTACTTGGTAGTTGAAGCACTACTGGCTTACTTCAGCCTTCACTTGTCATCGGACTTGTTATTAAGTCTCTTTTGGGCCCATAAACCCACAGGTTAACAGCCTATCACTTGGTTTTCTTGCATCACCAATATGATTTGGGAGAGTTATGACCAAAATACTGATGGCATATTGTGAAAGGAATAGTTTTTACTAGTAGGCTTATTTTTTTTTTTAGGGTTTAGGTTCATGCAACAGCCTTCTTAGCTTTTAATTAGGGTTTTGTTTACTAGTTTAGTAGTATTTGGTCTTCAAGTGTTGGGCTCCTTTAGTTAGTTTCTTTTTAAAAGAAAGTTTATTAAGTCTTTAGTGGGTGTTATGTAACAGGGTTTAGCAACTACCAAAAAGGGTCCATAGAGTGGAGGGGTGTTTGGTTTCAATTTACAAATTAACGTACTTTATATAAGCAACCAACTCATACGTTTTGGGGATGAATTGAATAAGACAATTGATTTCTTAAGAGCAACAAAAAGGCTATAATGGAGGATTATGTTGTAAGGCTGATGGTGGAATGGCGTCGTAACCACTTTTGATAAGAGCCCTAAATGACTGGGAACTGGAATCAACATTTCAAATGTTGGGAAGGTTGGAAGGATATAGAGTTGGTTTGGAAGAAGACTTTAGGAGACAGGTGCCCGTGATGCTTTCTCTAGTAAGTCGTGCTGTAGGTTCCTTGATAGAGCTCAAGGAATTCAGCTCCCATGGACAAACATATGGCTCAATCTGGTATCTTCAAAGACCCAATTTTTCATGTGGACCACTTCTATAGGAAGCATATAAACTATAGACAATCTGATTCGAATATGTATGTGCATCCCAAATGTCTGTCTTATTTGATATATAAGTAGAGAATCCACTACCCACTTGATGATTCACTGTCCTTTTGCTTGGGCAATGGATTTTGCTCCCTAATCTCCATTCTCTTCCCGCAAGTTGGAGGTATTCAGCCTTTTCAGCCTTAGGCAAGCAGATTTGGAGGCTAGTTCTGGTGGCCACTTGCTTGTAGTTATGGGAAGAGCATAACAAGTGGGTGTTCGAAAGCTAGCCCAAGTGTTCTTTCATGGTTTATAAGAAAGTGAAGGATCAGGTTCTATTTTGGGCCATCAGATGTAAAGGGGGCAATATGTCAAGGAACATGGCTGAGAAGACTACATAATACAGTCGTAGGGATTTAAAGGGTGGTTATGGTTGTTGTTGGGCTGGTTTTCCTTTTCTTTTGCTTTTTTTTTTTTTAGGGATTTCTCATCCCTTGTTGCTTTTATTCTTTCCTTTACCTCTTTTCAATATAGATTTTTCATATTAAAAAAATTAAGAGAAATCTGTCTTCTTCCCTTTTCCTATGTTGGAGTGTGGGAAGTAAGACTTTTTGTGTTGTTCTTCCTTCATATGTCTATTGCTAATGTAGTGCTCTACCTCCATCTCCCTATTGTTGTTGTGTGTGTGATTAAGTATCTTCAATTGCTAGGCATATGATAATGTCGTTCTTCAGTTTCTACTAGTTCGAATTTCTGCCAACACCATCTTCTAGATAAGTATCTGTGTAGTTGTTTAAATCTGGAATCCTATTGGGAGTTTATTTGGAATTTTAGATTGTTTGCTTTAATCAAGTCCTACCTTCAAGTGATGCTAGTTACATCTGTTTCAAGCTTAAAAATCTATCATTCTCTTTTTTTTCTCTTCTTTAATTCTGAGTTTGGTTTCGGGTTTGTACTAAAATTCTGGTCTCAGTTTTCTGTTTTATTCAGTCTAGTGTTGAGGGAATCTTATAAACTTTAGTCATTGTTTAAAGAATTATGGAATTTGTTGTAATGGAGAATTCCTGAGCGAGACCTGAGTTTTGATTGTTTTTGACTGGGTTGATATTTTATGGGACTATTTCATCCTATTTTCTATTAGCCTACAAAATTTCAGGTTAATCTAACATCCTTAACTTTAGTTTCTAGCCTGCTCTAATTCAGTCCAGCAATCCTCATTCTGAGTTCTATACATGTGGTACCATTCCAAAACTGAGTTAGAAATATTTTGGTTCAATTGTATGCCCAAAGTTACAGCTTTTTCAAAACTGTCCCGCATCACACCCAACCCATCCCTATCAAGCAAAAGATGTATCAATAAGACAATACATAAAGATGCCAAGATTTTAGAAGTCTAGTACCTATCATCTCATCATCGTTAAGAAAAATTGTGAAATATGAAGAAAAGTGAAGATATCAGCTCAAACAAAGAGGTTTAGTGCCTCCAACCCAACCTTGTTAAGAAAAAGATTCATCAATGGAACAATACACATAAATGCTGAGATTTTGGAGGTCCATTACCTATCATCTCATCCTTGTAGAGAAAATGTCGC
>JAOXJP010152375.1:0-13081 GCA_025762735.1 Platanus orientalis | reverse complement strand
ACCTTATACCAATTCTGTTCATTCTACTTTCACCATTAATATTTTCTAAAGAGCACTCCTTCCATGTGGATCAACCTCGTACTCATCGAGTAAATATTACTTTGTGACATCCTGCACTTGGGAGTATTATAAAGTCGCATTAGAAAGCAAGTGTAAGAAAATGATACCAAGTATTTAAGTACGCATAGGTAAGTGTATGCGACCTTAAAGGTCGCACTATTAAGAATGAAATTGTATCAATGAAGAAATGAAAGCTTATAAAACACAAAAATGAGTGAAAATCATGATAAAAATATAAAAAAAAAGTTTATAAGAAAAAAAGTAATATTAAAGAGAGAAGGAAACATATAAGGTTCAAAGGCAAAGTAAAATTTTAAGTTATGTAAAGGAAAAAAGACATCAAGATAAGGAAATGAAAACACCTAAGCTTCACAAGTAAGAAGAAGTTCATAAGTATGTAAGAAAGAAAGTTTCATTAAAGGAAAAGAAAGTGCATAAGCTATTAATAAAAAATGCAATTCATTAATACAAGTAAGTTAAACAAAATGTTAAGAAATGAATAAAAACTCATAATCTTTAAAAGAATATAAATTCTTAAACTATGTAAGAAAAATATAAATGTACGATGATTCTCCCATTGGGATACAAGTAAATGCTATAAAGATCAATGATAAGTATTAATTGACTAATGAAAAGTGAAAAATAAATTTTAAGACAAGGACAATGGAAGCTAATGAGTGATAAGTTAAGACATGATGAATGATAAGTAATAAATAAGAAGGTGAATGATAAGTACTAAGGTAATAATAAACTTGTTGAATATGGAAGTAGAATTTCATATGTCTAATTATACAAATGTGTTATTATGATTGCTAAGTACTTAAGAATGATGTATGCCTAGCTTGAAATGATTAGTATATGAATATTCATATTATGAAAGTAAAATCTATGCATGAGAAATAAATAGAAATGCTCGTTGAGATGTACACAAGATATCTTTAGTCTGGATGGACTATGAAATATTTACCATGTGATTATAAGAACATATTAATTGTCATATACAGATATGAGAATAATGTCATTTATAGGTAGAATCATGCATATTACCATATGTAGATGTTAGAAAGATGCCATGTATAAGTAGAAGCATATGAATCGTAACACCTAGTTCCTACATGATGATGAGTATATAGATCTTGTGATGTCTAATAGATGATGTATATACACTAACACATGACTACACATTAGAAAATGATATATATTCTGTATGGAGGTGTATTTAGTATTTTATATGAAAAGATTCGTGCTTTACACATCCGATTTTTATAGTAGGTTTTGTTACATACTTACGGATCGTGGATTTCACCCATCCATACCCTTTTTCCATGTGAGTTTTAGTGTAGGTATGCTTTCTTGGGTACTTAAAGGTTGGAGGAAAGGCACTTGGTTGATATTTCTCTTCTTTAGTAGTTTCAGTTTCATTTAGATTCTCCATTTTATGTATTAAACCTTTTAGGATGTACTAAAGTTGAAGTTCAAATTTTTGAGACTTGTAGTTTTATATTTGAGACGTGGTGATGGAGATTTTAGCTCCTATTGATGATGGGAGATTAGTGACACGATAGTTAGTATATTTTTATGTCATGGTTTATTGCCACTATACTTTTAAGATTATGATGTTGGTGATAGATTACTCTTATTCTGCTACATATATTAAATTTGAGGTTAAGTTTCCAAATAATCCTACAGATTAAGATGAAATTGAAAATTTTATAGTGAATGTTTATGGACCTGGTTTAGTAGTAGCCCGGTTTCATGCCTAAATAAGGCTATGAAATTTTGGGTCATTACATAATCCTTCATTCTTTTCTCTCCAGGTTTTCGATTTCCCTATAAGTGTTCTTCCTTTTCCAAAGTCACCACTATAATCTTTCTTACCTTTTGATCATTCTCCATCTCTATTTCCATGGCTTTAGTCAAACAAGATGCTCCTATACATGTCGATGAGGAAGGACCAGCTGTGGCCACTTCTTCAAGCTTTATAAAGCAAATGGTTGGCGATACTTAGGATATGCCAGTAGTGACTACTCATGAAGTTTATAAGGAATGCCAACAAAATAAGATACTCTCCGGGGCCACTTTCATAGTCGTTCCTTCAGTTGATGATACTTCTGAACCTTCTTCTTCCAATTCAAAGCAATTACTAAAGTATTCCCTAAGCTCTGTTTTCCATGCTAAGTCTTATACGCAACTACCACATTACTTCCCTGTTGACAAAGCTAGTTGTCCATTGTCTCTTTGTAAGTCCCTTGTTGATTAGAGTGATTGGGCTAAGAAGGTAGTGGTTGGCTAGTAGTACAAGGTAGACCCTGCCTGGAAGACATGGGTATCAAGAATGAGAAACGTGTGCCAGAAGATGTGGGATGCTTTTGGTATCATTGAAGCCATTTTGTTTTCTCATTGTGAGAATCCCTTCATCAATCTCTTCTTTATGATTTTCTTCTTTTTTGGTTTCGCATAACCAATTGTTTCAATATGCTTAAAGGGCATATAACCATCACAATTGCTGATGTATTCCACCCATTGAATCTTTCTATAACTTGAGAGATTCAAAATGTAGCTATGTTGAGACAACTTGTAACGAGTTTGTTTGTTCCTCGTCATCCAATGCTTTGGTTTACTCTACTTTCTTATCCCAAAAGATGAAATGTTTTCCTTCCTTAATCACATTCCAAGAGGAATGTGCTTTCTATTTGTATTGGATTTGTAAATCTCTTCTCTGCCTTTCTTCCAAACAAATCACCCTTATGTCAATTTTGCTGGTGCTCTGGCCAAATGGAAGAGATTACCTATTGCCATTTTTCTTGAATTCACTCTTTATCGAACTTGATATCTTTATTCTTTAACTTAGGATGATTTTTCGACATTAGTCCATGGCCCTCCATGGCTTCTTTAGATATGGGTGTATGCCTATTTTAGTGCCCTAGCACCTTCTCCTTTGAATAATCAAATCCAAAACCTCCTCGAGCTATACCCAATACTAGCTCGAGGCCAGATATCCAAAAAGTTACTCACCTTCTTTTTCACATTGCATTACTACCATCATTGATCCAGTCCAAACAAGACCTAATTATCAATTCCTCCCTTTTGTTGAGAAACATTTTGGATCTCTTGAGTATCAAGCATGGACGTCTTCTATGATAAGTAAGATATGCAGTCTTGTGCCACATGGAAAAGTTGTTTGGTTGCACGAGATCTTGTTTTCTTTGGTATATCCTCTAGGATAAAGGTTTACATGCCTAATCTCGTGGCTTGTCAATTCAGATAGTCCAGTTGATACCAGTTCCACTGACATGGACACAAAATTCTGCATGGCATTCTCAGTTTGTTATTTAGAAGACACATATCCTCAAGTTGGTTGAATTCATTGTGAATCGCTTACAAAGGTTCTAATTTCTCCTATTTCAAGAGAATCCATGTTCTTCCACCTTGTATGACACTTGGTGGTTGACCTCCACCGGATCGGCAAGATCTAGAATGAAATCTGTATTAGTTTAGTTAACCCCTCCATGTGAATTACTACTAGGTAAATTTCATCTTCTTAATTTCTTTTTCTTCTTCCTATCAAGTTTCAATTTCTTCCTAATTTTTTTATCTATGCAGTGGCTATCGAAGGGAACACGGAAACATCATCTCCTGCACCATCAACTCCTATAGTAGCTATCCCTCTTTGGCAATTTTTTGCAAAAAATCCTCCTTCTAGGCATTCCTTGAAGATCTTAGAGGTAACCGTCAAGGATTTGAGAAAATCAAAACGAAAAGAAGCTAAACGAAAAGGGGAGATTCTCAAGCTTCATCTTATTGTTGAACAATAGTAACAAGCTATTGCCACTTTTAAGGAGGAGCAAGGTAAGCTCAAAACATTAGAGGAGATCCAAGGGAGAGAATAGAGGGAGAGTTGGAATATGAGAAGAGATTTTTTTTCTCCAAAGAGTAAGGTAAGAGCTCAAAAACTTTAGAACTAGTTTGGTTTATGCTTAGTTTTTAGTTTTTCAATAGAATAATGGATTTTGATTATGGTTTCATGGTTAATCTCATAGAAGAGAGGAAATTAGAAAGGAAATGAGATTTTGAAGGAAGAGCCCCTTGGATCTAAGGAGTACATGCAGCTTTGTAGGTGGTTATACAAGATATGTACTTATTCATTTTCTAGGATCTTAGTTTTGTTGAGTTTGAGCTTTGATTTGAAATAGTTACATATAATCTCCATGAATATGATAATTTTCTTATGTAGGATCATAGTTTCATTGATTTAATCTTGATTGGAATGTTTTATTTCTCTATCTCTATGAGTTTTTTGAAGTGATTTAATTTACATGATGTTGTTGTATTTGTTTGAAGTTTGGTAGTCTCTACTCAATGAAGGGAAATATTAGAGTTGAATTCCTTATAGTTTTGGATGAAAAAGAAGATTTCATGTGGTGTACCTTTGATTTTTCCTTAAATTCCTAAATCTATGATCTCTACTAATTTGCTTTGTGGTCTTATGATTAGTTTTCCAAGATTTAGAAGTGTTACTTCATGCCTATGGGATTATTACATAATTCTATTTCTTATTTTGGTGAATCCTCCTTGCTTCTTGTTAATCCATATAGAATTGTGTTAATTCTAGTGATTCCTATGTTAGAATCTTAAAATTTCTATGCTTACATTTAAGATTTGTATCCACTTGAAGTTTTGGTAGCATAAGCATGTTAATTTTACTACTGTTTACTTTGGTATTTTCGTGGAGCATCTTACTTGGATTTTATATATGAGTTTTGAAGCATTTGATCTACTTTGTGTTACCTGTGGTTGCATTTGGCATGGATATGTTTTGCATTCCCTATATTTCTATATGTCCTTATATTTGAACCAAGCTTATTACATTTTGGTTTTAGCTTCATACATAAGATTTCATCTTCGGTTTTGGTTTCTTTATGATATTGGACATATGGATATCTTTTGTATAAACATACTTATGTAGTAGTTATATTACTTTACACAAGAATGGATTTGATATATCATCTTTGGACACGAGGATTTGGTTTGATACCCTTGTCCTGAAGAATTTTAGAGGACTACCTTGGTCCCGAAAAAATTATGTGGGGACAATCTTAGATGCCCTGGGGGACTTTTATAGGTTAAACCCCCTTATCTTAAGGAATTTTGGAGGACTACCTTGGTCTTAGATGAATTATGTGGGGGAAAAACCTTATTGCCCTAGGGGATTTTTGTGGGTTAAACCCTTAACCTAGGTAAATTTTTAAGACTGCCTTGATCTTGGGGGAAATATTTGAGGATAGGCCTTGATGCCTTAAGGGATTTTTGTGGACTAGGTCTCTATGATCCTTTCAGGTATCCAATCACCAGGTCACATCAATAGGTGAAGATGACCTTAGTGCCCATTGGTCTCTATGACATTCTCAGGTACCCAATCACCTAGGTAAACCAATAGGTGAAGATGACCCAAGTGGCTCAATGGTATTTATGACCCCATAGACTTCAAGTGGGTTGAGCATTCGTGGACTATTTGTACATGTTTCAAATTTTTCGGAGACCCCTTTTATGTGGGTTATAAGCATATGGATTTGTTTTGTCGGAAACCCTCTATTTGGATTACAGGCATTTGGATTTGGTTTTTTCAAAAACCCTTATGGGTTGATTTTATGCATTTGGTATTTTGGTTCTTTCGGAAACCTTATGGGTTGAATATTTACTTTAATTTAGATTTACTATGAATATTTTATAAGCTATTTTGCATCCGGTTTTGGTATTTGATGGAAACCTTCATGGGTTAGCATATAGTATACGTTTAGGTAGGTTTAGTATTATTTGCAAAGCCACATGATTACTTTGAATCATAGATATACTTTGAATTATAATAATGATATATGTATAGAATTCTTGTTGCATATGCATGCGCATTTAGAATCTTTACTCTGTCTTGATTCATTCAAACCTATTATCATGTTTGCCTTAGTCTTTCTTTTTTGTTGTATATTTTGTATAATCTCTTACTGAGCCCATCAAGCTTAACACCCCCTTTTAGATTAAGGCACACTGATGATACATGAGGAGAAGGTCGGGGATGAAGCTTACGAGCCCCAGCTTTTGTTTATATTTTCCTAGTTATATCTACTTTGGATTCCTTTAGTTCATTTGGTTTTGGACATGTACATGAATTTGGTTAGTTTAAATTGATACCTTTGTGATGAATAGAGAGTTGGTATATTTTGGATGGATATTTCTACCCCATGGATAGTTGGCTCATTATGGGAGCTTAATTTTGAGGGCTAGACGTTATGAGATCATTGGTTAGAGTACCATATGGATATATGTTTATTATTCCGTTGCACTATAAGATTGTGAATTATGTTGGCACTTAATTTCCACTACACTTTGGCAATATAAATGATGAATGAATGAGTATTCCATTGTTATAAGTGACCATGCTTGGTTTAGACGATACACATTTATTATTCTGCTGCAATGTGTAATTTGAATTATCGGAGTTAAATGTTTAAAAATGAATTAACAAAATTTATATAGAAAAAGGACATGGTCACACTCCAAAAATGGGATCTCCCCTCTATGAGATACGGATCCAGGTGTGTCATCCAATGTCCGATCTAGATTTGGGTCATGAATACGGGCCTCGGATTTGGGTTGTGACAACATTAATATTTGAAAAGGATGTCAAAGGGAACCCTAGCACCTCTAACCAACAATATGATCTTCTACTCTCCACAAAATGGAAGAACAACCCTAAAGCATCTCCTCCCAACACGGCCTTTCCAAGCGGCATACCAACATCATCAATGGCGTCAACATCATTGATTGCTAGAAACAAGTTCAACCATGGAGGTTTTCCATTCTTCCTTGGAAGCTCCTCATGCCAACCAGAAACTACAAGACTCAAGGTAACTAAATTTCAAAAATCTTGCTCTCCAGAAAATGCTTTTAATATGTTGTTTCATCCTTGCTTCCAACCATCATTTTTGCATTCTTCATTTTAATTTATTTTAGTTTGTAGAAGAGAATAATTTGGAAAGTTCTGAGGAGCGATTGGAAAAGAAAAGAAATCAAGTTTATTTACAAATCTCCACTTCTCCATCTCCTCTTTCATGAACAATTTCCTTTTGATTCCATGGATAAAAAATCTTTTGCTTATTGATCCCATTTTGCTAAAATTGGAGAAAAATTAATTGTTTCTTTCACTTCTTAATCCCTTTTTATTTTAGTGTTTACTTTAGAGTGTTAAAAGGATATAACCATCTTAAAAACCGAGTTACTTGATTGAGTTCCTTGAAAACTCGTCAAGTTACTTGGAAATTTGGCCAATAAATTGGGTGGCTAGGTTCAAGATGTCATCTGAGTTTTCACACTGAGTTAATCTTTCAAAGACTTGACAGAGTGATTAACTCGGCCGAGTTTCTGGAGTCACCAATGAGTTTTAAAACATTGGTCCATAGACCACCACCCAAGTAGGAAACTCCACAACACATTGTAGGGATTCAACCCTCAATCTTCCATATAGAAAGATAGATGTTGCAACCACCCTAGCACAGGGGCATTGACATGGGAAATGTTTAACCCCATCTATTTTGACTTAATTTTTATTTAAGATCTTTCAATACATCCCTTGAGTGTATTCTAGATCCCCTCTAATTTTCATGGCCTTTGAACTTCATCTTGAAGTCAAAAGTGACACAAGAGTAGACTTTGGGTCCAAATTTTTTGTCCAATGCCTAATCATGAACATGCACATCAAGCGTTTGGTACAAATGAGCATTGGGCCTCTCAAGTTAGAATTAGGTGTTTGCCTCTTAGTGAGCCTTTATGGGATCCAAATCCTCTCCAATGTGTTCTTCATGCCATATTTCCTGTTGTACTTCTTGATTATGCTCTCCTTGTCATTCTCACGTGAAAATTTCATGCCCATACATGATATATTATGCCTTGCCTTCGTAGGACATATTTCATGTATGTTTACTATGCATTGACTACATGTTTTTCCATGCCTTAAGACATTTTTCTTTTTTCCGATCATTACTACTTTCCTAACATAGACTTTTCTATTTGCTCATCATGCCTTCTTGTATGGACTGCCTTTGCCATATGTTTTTGTGTTTACTTTATGCACCATGCCATGTATGTTCCCTTTGGCTCATGAGCCAAATTGTGGGACTCGCCACTATGACTATTCCTTCCTTACTTAAGTGTATTTGCATGACTAAGTCTCTATTTTAATCCACCTTAAAATCCACCCAACAATAAGCCTATTCTATACCTAACACCTGATTGCGCACATATTTGCAAATAAGCAGTGCCATGGACAAACATGCATTGGGGGCTCAGGTTGAAATAAAGCATTGATACTTCCAACCTTCAACTTGTGCCATCAAGGAACGGTTGACCATGGGACATGTTAGGAACCTGAATTAGACTCATCACCAATCACATCACTTTTGGCTTGACCTACTTCTAACCCCAACGCCCATTCATGATCAAGCATTAGGACATGTCACAATTGGGCATTGGGATCCCAATATGCTAATCAAACATTAGACACATTCTACCTCCAACCTTAGGCCACCAAAGCTCAACCAACCTTGAACATGCTCCCCTTTTAGACTATCTTAGTACACCATAACATTGCCCTACTTCAATTAATTGTCTTTAATTATTTATGCAGCATAGAGTGCTATGTGAGTATGTCTAAAGGACTAAAATGAACCCAACCCTATATCACTGTCAACAATCTAGTACCATTGACTAAAGAGACTTTTCACTCACACAATCGCTAAGAGAACTACATTCAACTTGGTCTCAATAAATCATAGAACCTCAAATCACTCAAGATCAGATCTGTAGGCAAGTTGAGACTATGTCTTGAGTTCAGTTACAATAATTAAACAACATTGAGAGTCAAATCCCTAACTGTGACCCACCTTTTGTCCCAATGCATGATCATGATCAAGCATAGACATTAGTGAGCAATCCGGTGTTGAAAGGCTTATGCCTCAATCAGGTGTTGAGCTTGCACTCAAGCCTTGGACTAGACCTTCCACACCTAATTAACCCACCTCTAGGGTATAACAATGACCAAAACTAAATAGAGAACCTGTTCACACTAATTGGGACTCATTTAGGTCCCAACACTTGATTGAGCACATACGTGCAAATAAGCATCATTCATTTTCCCAAACAAGCATCAGGTGGAGAGCTCAATCAGGCATTAAGACTTGAATTTGCCTAAGTTTGGTCCATATTTGTGTCTTATAGATCAAAAAAATTTGGGTCTTAATGCATAATTAAGCTCTCTACCTGATGCATGGTTAGGCACATGGATGATGCTTATTTGCACATATGTGCTCAATTAGGTGTTGGGACCTAAATGGGTCCCAATTAGTGTGAGCAGGTTCTCTGGTGTGTTTTGGTCACTGTTATACATTAGAGGTGAGTCAATTAGGTTTGTAAGGTCTAGTCTAAGGCTTGAGTGAAAGCTCAATACCTGATTGAGGCCTAAGCCTTTCAACATCGGATTGCTCAGTAATGTCTATGTTGATCATGATCATGTGTTCGGAGATCTTTCACCTTAATTAGGGATCCTCTCCCGAGGATCATCTTCCCCCAATGCACATCATAGTTTGAATCTTAGTTCATGTTTATTGTTAAAAAAATTAATTAAATGTGGTTTTCCTTCTGGTTCAAGGAGGAGAATACAATTAACAATCTCATTACTCTGAGTTTGGAAAGTTAGTCCCTCCATACAAATAAATAAACAATTTGATAGATTCAGATAGATAATTTGAATACAACTTTTGGGAACAAAATTTGGTGTTACATTGACCCTACTATTGTATACATTTTTCATCAATTCTCCCTTTTTGTTCCCCATTGTTTCTCCATTTTTTAAATATGAGACCCAAAGATATGAATGGTCAAGATTGATGAGATTTCAAAACAATCTATATGGCATAACTAATCATAATATGGTATGAATACAATGGAGTAACGAGTAGGGGTGTCAATAAACCAAACAAAGTTAAGATCTCAAGCTTGTCATTGAAGCATCTGGCCTAGTCTTGGCTTAAGCTCATCATGAGCTTGAGGTGATAAGCTCAAGATTGGCACATTAAAATTGAGGTGAACTCGGCTCAAGTTCAGTTTGACTTGCCGAACTTAAGCTTAGTGGTTTAGGCCAAATATTAAAGCCTAATAGCCTATGAGCCAAATCTATTATCCTAGATGCTAAAAATATAGTTGGTTGAAATAGGCCCAATAACCCATATTATGATAAGATATATCTATAGATTATGTATTAATATATGAAATGTTGAAATAGACGACCAAGTTTGTGATCACATTAATGATTAACATTAAACCTTTATTTTATTGCCTTAATTATGGACGAGTTGGCCAGGCATATATAGGTGGAGGTAGCATGGTACATGTGTGCTGATGATATTGTTTTAATCAATAGACAAGACTTGAGAAGTGGTAAATGCCAAGTTAGAATTTTGGAGGGATGTTTTAGAATAAATTATTTTTAAAAGATAATCTAGACTAAAATATGTTGGAATTTTTAAAGTTGAAGGAAACTGATTGGCAGCAAGGCCTGATCGATCGGGCATATATGTCCAATCAATCGGAAGGCCTAAGGCCGATCGATCGGGCATATATGTCCAATCAATCGGAAGGCCTAAGGCCGATCGATCGGGCATATGCTTGATCAATTGAGGCGGTCTTTGGATGAAAACCTTCAACGTTTTGTTGTGGTTTTCTTGGTTTTTTGCTCATAGGAAAATGTGTAGGCACGTCTAAGACATCTTTAGATTTTCATACATGGTTGCTCGACAATAAAATGGTGTCTAGAAGTCTACAGATACATCCTAAGGTGTCCCTATAATTTCTATAAAAGAAAGGCAATATCCAACGTAAACTTCACTTCAAACTTCTCTCTCTCTCATACCTTTGTGCCTTTGTGAAAATCATTAAGTTCTCTCTATATACAATTCTAGAAGATTATCTATATCTGTTCAAGGGTTGATCTTACGATGTTGCAACCCACCGATCAACAACACAACTTCGGTTAGGCCCGTTTTATCCTACAGACAAGTTTGTTGACTTGTTGCAATTTATGTTTCTTTTAATAAACGGAATAAAGGACGAATATTATCTTAAAAAAGTGTGATCCATGACTCAAGCATTGTTACTCCTTCGTCTTGTCAAATCCTTGGAATCCAAATCTTAGTTTCTAACAAAATAGAGAATATATGGAATAAAATTTTAGTAAAATAGTTGTTGAAATAAAAGAGTAGTTAAGATTGATATCCAGAGATAAACCAGAGTGATCATTTTTTATAATTTAAGTTCAATCATGATCGATGCCCATAGAATTGGAATGGATGGATTAAATGGAGATGTATTTTTGGAGTGTTGTATTTGATAAACAAATACCATTAAAAAAATTATAAAATTGTTATAAGATCAATCATACTTTATGAAGCAGAATTATGGGAAGCCAGAATACAACACATATGTAAAAATGTGGCTAAGATGGATGAGTCACAAGACTAGAAAGGATAGAATAACAAATTCTCTTATTATGTGGTGGATTTCTATGGGGCTGAAATTTATCACAGTAGGAATGGTTGTCATGATCAACACGTGGAGCCATTTTTGGCTACCAACTAAGCTGTCATTTGAAAGATTTTTTTGACACCTAGTTATCTTCACTAGATGACTCATGTAGCAAGCATACCCTTTACCTATAACTGATACTCTCTAATAACTAATAAAAACTCTTTTCACCATGATTATTAGTTAGAAGGGGGTACATAGGAGTGTAAATGGGTTGTGTTCGAGTCAATCATAGGCCCAGACCCATCAACTAGTTATATTACTATGATTTATTCCTAAGAGAGTAAGGATAATTTGGAAGGAGAAGCTCATTAGAACTAAGATTCTAGTGATGTTATATATAATAGTGGCTGCAATAATGCGTTTTGCAGCAAATCAGAAGAGTCCAAGTGTATACATGGACATTCAATCGAATCAGAACTACCAGGGCCAATGAACTATGGTCATTGATAAAATGAATATAGTATAGAAACACTCAATCCATCTGTTAACCATATAAAAAATTACAAGATATAACTTTACCATTGGTTAAGTAGTTCAAAATGAACACTTTATTCCGGTGCTAAGCGTCAACAGATAATAAAGTGAGCTTGAAAGATGCTAAAGCTTTTCATGTTTTGGCATGGCTTTACTCAACTCAACAAAGCTTTATCCAATTACTTTGGTTTATTCCAGTGTCAAGTGTCAACAAATAATGAAGTGAGTTTGGAGATGCTTAAGCTTTTCATGTTTTGGCCTGGCTTTACTCAACTCGATAAAGCTTTATCCCAACTACTTTAGATCCCACCATTCTAGTCTATCAAAGCCATACCTCTTAAATTATAAGTTGTTAGCACCCAAATTTTGACTCAGGTCATGTGATGGCATAAGGACAGCATAACAGTATTTAGGTATCAAGACTCTAAGCACTCATTGCTTAGGAAGAGCAAACCTGAACTCTAGGAGGGTAGGCATTCCCTAAGAGGTCTTTCCAGATGTTCCAGTCATAAATGAATCAGTCAAAATACCTCATTACAGCCCAAAAAGCACCATTTTAGGACAAACCCTAATTTCTCTCAAAAGCATCAACATGACTTTGAGGGTCCACATTTTATAACTCCATTCATGGCATCAGTAAGTTTTCCACCTCCTATAAGCCTTTTATCATTAAAGCATCATAGTTAGAAAAATTACCATTTTACCCTTCTACCTTCAAAGGCCCAATACTCACTATTTGTCATCTAGATCACTAAATTTCTTTGCCTACATAAGCCTTCTTGTCATGAAGCATCACAGGAAAAGAATTCACATTTTCGCCTTTTTCGACCCGTAGGCAAAAAATTACCATTTTACCCATTTTACTCAGAGAATGACCCCAGACCCTTAAAGGACCCCTGGAGCTTCTCCTATGATC
>JAOXJP010152364.1:0-13081 GCA_025762735.1 Platanus orientalis | reverse complement strand
TCAAATTAAACAAAGTGAAGAAAATTAAGATAAGAACTAATAAAACAAAGAGAAACAAGCAAAAAGTAAAGACTAAATGATATTAAAATGATGATAAAATATAAACATATCATCAAGCACAATGAGAAAGATTAGAGATAGTCTTAGATATGATCATAGGTGTGAGGGTCTTCTTTTATAGATGTTGCCCCAAAATGTCGAATAGGACACTGTTGATATGATGATGGCTATGTGATAGCAAAAGTTGTCCTAGGACAACCAAGGGAAATGCTTCGAATTTGATGGGGTTGACGAAATCACCAACTTTCTTCCAACCTTTTTCCAATAGAAGGTTGAAAGGGCAGTGCAAATATTCTCTTGTAGCTTCTTTAGGCAGGGAGGCTTTAGAGATGTCCAATGCATGGAAGCCTTTGAGGTAGCTAGGCTTATGGGTCGAGATTACATCACCGACACCGAGACAATGTTCCCAGTCTAAGGACTCAAGCTCCTTGATAGTGGGTGTAAGCTCTTATTCTTCGAAGCGAAAAACCATGGATAATGGGTCCCAAAATGAAATGGCTGCCTCTAATAGCGGCCAATCTAAGTTGATTTCTGCTAAGGTCATTGTTGCCCCTAGTTGGCTTTCATTATTCCAAACTTCCCGTTCTTCGGGGGGAAGGGCAATTAAGGCATTTACAAAGTTTATAGCGATTGTGGAATATGAATCCAATTGCACAGGTCTGTGACCCATGTTTGTAAGCACAAGTATGAACACAAAGTTAAAAATGTCATTTTACAGTCGAAATCAATATTCTGTATAAATTAAGCCTAATGCCTGAATTTTGTGTCAACACTAAAATTCAGGCGTTGAATACACGATTAAGCGTTAGAAAAATTATAGAAAAAATATGTTTAATGCCTAAATTTGGTCTCAACGCCTGAATTAATTAAATTAAAATTTAGGCATTGGAAGCAGGATTAGGCATTAAGAGCAGTTACAAGTTTTAAATGGCCTGCGAATGTGCCTTTTGTCTTTTTGTGTTTTCACTTGTCATTTTCAGTTACGAATAAGAGAGAGTTTTAAGAGTGTTCTTCCTTCTTCATTTTCTAAACTTAGCCAAAAAATCATCTTCTTATTTCAACTACAATGAGTCAAGAAGGATCAAGCTAGCATTTCTCGCTTCTTTCGACACAAGAGAAGGCATTATGGAAGAACCGAGTTATGGATGAGTAAGTTTTGGTTTGGTTTATTGATTTATTTTATATTTTATGAATTTTTCTTGTTCTTTGAATGACTTGTTTAAGATTCAATGTTTTCTTTGATTTTGCAAATTTCCTTAGATTTCATTGCATATTTAGATTTAAAATTATTTAAGAGAGATTTGTTTGATCCATTCTTTTATTTTGCAATGATTTTAATGGTTTTTTTTTCCATTTTTTGTTGATTTTTGAATTTTCCAATGCAAAAAAATACTACCCTAAATTATAGGCATAACGCTTGAATTTTCAATGTTTTAAAAACTAGGCATAAAAAATTCAGGTGTTGGCCTGAAATTTAAGCATTAGCCTAAAATTCAAGTGTTGGGAAAAATTCAGGGATCAGTCTAAAATTTAGGGGTTAGGCTTGAGACCCAGAATTGCAATTCTTGATTTTTTTTATTCTTTTTGGTTTCATTTAGGTTCTTTTTATTCTTAAACAATACTCTAACATGTTTTATGTATTTTCTCTTATAGGCTAGGGGAAAGTAGAGCGACACGGCTCTGGGTCTGGGGTCCAAGCATTATGGAAGCGTATGTACTCCAATGTCTAGAACTGGGTATGGGCCATGGGTTTTGGCCTTTTCTTGAGTCTGCCTATGTTGAAGGAAAATAGTGCTTTGATGATGGCCCTAGCTGAGAGGTGGTCACCAGTCACACACACATTCCACCTTCCCATGGATAGATAGGTCTACCCCCCATAGACATCTTCACAATGACTGGTCTCTCGATGGATGGCACGCCTCCACCTACCACTGATGATTTCGACCCAAAGTCAGTGGCACGCTGCATAAGGCCTCAGCTCGTGGAGTATTATAAGGAAATGAAGGGTGTCCTCCCATGCTAGTTCTAGAAGAAGTACGTGTGGGCCACCAATGAGAGCTCACCAGTGGAGATTGCCTTCTCCACTTGTGCTTTCCTTGTGTATATGCTGATCCACTCCATCTTCTACAGGAAGAGCGATAGGATTTACTTCCACCTACTACAAGCCTTAGAGGTTCTAGATTTAGTGGGTACTCATAGCTAGGGTAGGTCTACCCTCGGGTGGATGTACTCCAATATGAGTGAGATCTCAGCCGGGCAGGGCCCTCATGCATTCTTGGGGTTGTACTTCTTATGGGAGGTATAGCCTATTTTCACTTGCTTATTTTTGTCTTTTATTTTCTTTCTTTTAATCTTTGATGATATTGACTTTCTGGATTCTCCATATTGTAGGTGTGGTGTTATGACCATTTCCCATCCCTGGCCCCCACGTGGAGGGGTGAGGAGATGTTCCCTTTCCCTTGCATTACAAGGTCTCGAATACCCACCACAAATTCCGTAAACCCATTTCCACCTTCTGACGAGAGCTGGACTTCTTGATAGTTGATTAGGTAAGTACACAATTGCTTTATCTTATTTAACTGATTTATTATTATTATTTTTTCAAATCATAATCTAACTCCTATTGTGCTTTGTGCAGGTCAAGTGGTGCCCAAGGACCTGATGGGTTTTGGATAGGGATACTGCTCTGGACCAGACCTTAGCCTGAGCTTGTTCCCATTAGAGGATCATCTTGGTCGCCATTGATGAGGTCACCATGTACCTTAGGGAGAGATGTTGGTGCCAAGTCAAGGTAGGAGTGAAGGACTTTGTGGTCCCTCACTCATCTCCTCGGGTCATTGACACTAAGGGAGGGACAAGTAGGGGAGAAATTGGCATTGATGCCCTGGTTTTCCTAGACTGGGGCAGGGACTATAGTGAGTGGTGGGCCACTTAGTCCTACAGGCCTTTAGGTGGCCCCATTGAGCCCTAGGTGAGTTTATTTTATCTTTTTGTAAAACTTTGTTTACATTTTGTTTACTTTGTTTTTTTTTCGAAATATTTTGATGACATTTAACTTGTTTGGTTTTAGCAGGCAACCAAGGCACAACCTGTAGAGGAACCCACACCTCCCACTAGGAGGGGAAGGAAGAGGAAGGTTATTCCCGCTGAGCCTGACCTGGTAGGGATGGTGCCAAAGGTAGTGACCATGACTAACCTCGAGGGTGGGGTCAATGAGGAGCCCTTGCCCAAAGCTGAGCTCCCTGAGGGGTGGGTGCCTCCAGAGATGGTGACCCAGGTATGGTTTTGTTTTATTTTAGTGATGTTATAAAACTAATGAATTTTATAATTTTTGACAAAGCTTGTGTATTTATTACAGGTTTTAAGGGAGGTGTATCTAAGTTCCTTCCAAAAGCTGGTGAGGTGCTTTACCCTGGTGGGGATAAATCACCAAGCCCACTTGACAGAGGTTGTAGCATTGAAGGAGAGTCATAGGAAGTAGGTTAAGGAGGTAAGGATGCAAGGTTATTGTCTTTTTTTAAAGAGTTTTTCTTGACAAGGTTTTGACAGGTATTTCTTTATTATTATTTTTGTTTTGTAGTTGCAGAGGTAGATTCCTATTATTGGGGGTGCAGGTGGTGATGCGGGAGACACCAAGATGCCCTCCACTAAGGCTAGAGTGGAGCCTGAGGTGCACACAAAGCTGGTGCCTAGTGTTGTTGTGGAGGTGGCTCCTTTGTAGATTGACAAGAGTCCACTCAGGACTAGACTGAGAGGTGGCACTACTATGCCTATTGGCAATGCTGGAGTCCAATTTGGAGTAGGCCACTCATACTCTAGGAAGAGGAAGCACATGGGCAGGAAGGGGACAGTGGAACATGTGGATAACAGCTCTGATGATTGATTTCGATGGATTTGACATTTTTTTATTTCTTTTATCTTTTAAGGGATGTATTCAAATACATTTTGGATAGGTAGTGTATATTTTAACCCTAGATGACTTGGACGTATTTTGGATTATTTTTTGTTTACTTAGTTGAGAAAGGGATGAACTTTGATTAGTTATATATTTAAGGATGACTTGGACGCATTTATTCATTTTCTTATTTTCTTTTATGGCATGGTTTGGTTTGCATTTTATTTCATTCGTGGGATGTCTACCTAGTCTATACCTCTATGTTATGTATATTAAGAAAAAGGGGTGAGAGATACCCAAACTTAGATAAGAAAGTAAAATCCGGTCTTAATTATCTAAAAAATAATTTGGACTAATTTTATAAAATCAGACATGACTTTCTAGTTCCTTTTAATCAATCATGCAAGCAAGCAATCAAAATCTAGCAAACAATTCCTAAAGCTAGACCTTTAAGCTATTGAGTGTAGCCTAAATAACTCTAACCTAAAAAATAACTAAATATGCATGCTTCTTTGAGATTCTAAAGTATGAGTGTTCTAGTCAAAACACCTCCCCAGAAAAAGATTGGATCATAGTGTGGTAACTGGCTTGGGTAACTTGGAATGGCCACCCTGACATAGTAGCAACTGCTCAGACATTGTTCCCATCCTATATGGTGATCCAATGTCAGTCTATTTGTGGGTAATGACCTAGATAAGGGCTCATGAGGGTGATGTATTGGTACAATGTCGTGTCCTCGGACTCATTTTGTGTAAAGTATAAATAATAGAGATGTATTCATACAAGTTTATTCCAATGTGAATTTAGTCTTAACTATTTCAAACTACTCTAAAGCTAAAGTTAGCTTGTTCTCTATCTATGCATGGCAATTTAGAAAGATGTTAAAGATGAGGTGTTATCCTAACTAACTAATGGAATGCTCTAAGTCTAATCCAAAGCAAGTAGACATGTGAGAAAGTAAGTTGGCATGTGAGAATTTGTATAAGCAATGTAAAAACATGTATTTGACATAAATTAAAGCATATACACCAGGAGATTAAATAGTCGCTGATGGTGTCACCATTCAATGGACATCGGGGTCCTAGCAAAGATTAGATTCCCCCACCCGCCCGTGGTTTCTAAGCCCACTCTTCAGCTTGCGATGCCAGTGTGTGGAGATTGCTAACCCTTTTATGTGAGGATTAGACTTTTCTTGGAGTCACCACCAACTTAGGGTTAACCAAGGGAGTTGGACGTTAGTTATCCTCTTCGGGGGAAGGGGAGAAGTCTAAACCTGAAGGTCTAGGGGTTTAACTCCTAATATTGGTCTTCATTTTTGAGATTGAGGGTAAGTTATTTGGTTGCATTTGGGGAAGGTGTTAGGCACCCAAAATACCCGTCTTTTAGGGTGACTTCTCCCATTCATACATGCCTTAAAATATGCTAATGCCCATGCATTGTGAATTATAAGTTTGTTGTTTGCTAGATTTTTCTCAGGCTTAACACCATAATTTACCCTCAACGCCTGAATTTAATTCAAGGTGAAATTTAGGCATTGGTTCCTGAAAAATCCATAAACTACCTCTCTAATCAAATGGATTTAATTATAGGAGACCCCTTATGGGTCTGACCTTTAAAAGGATGGTGGACCCCTCAAAAGTGTTCATTGTTTGGCATTTTAAGGTTAAGTTTAACCCTGACATAAATGAGAGAAAAGAAAAGAAGTTGTGTTTTTCTGTGTTTTAGGCTCAACGCTTGAATTTTAACACAACACCTGAATTTAATTCAAGGTGAAATTTACGTGTTGGAAGTTGATCAAATCAACATATTCATATAGTCTTTTAGGGTGGTTTGGTGGGTCCTAGTATTGTGGGACCCTTGGGTTAGGTTAGGGAAAGTTTCCTAGGGTTACATTATGCAAACCTAGGGGGCATGGTATTTACACACGTGGAGATATGATCTCCCAAATAGGGTAGTTTGGTAATTTGTTACTAGCCTAATGCCTATTTTTTGGTCTGGCGCTTTAATGTTTAATGCCTGAATTTAATTCACAAAAAATTCAGGCGTTGGGTGTTGTGGTTGCTAACCAACTTTGGTTTTTGGGCCACACAGATAAGGCCCAGAGGGGTAGGGTTTCTCTTGGGTCTTTGCACTATACCTAGGTTGCACACACACTTAACAAATTAAAAAAAAAAACATGATTTTTAAGTCAGGCTTAATGCCTGAAATCCACTCCAACACTTGAACTTCCCTCTCAACGCATGAAATTAAATTTAGGCTCTGGGAGAAAAATAAGAGCCCACAAAGGTGCTCTCGCATAAAATTGGATCTCAGAAGTTAGGATAGTCATGGGACAAGCCTAGAGAAGATCAGGGCTCCCTAGGGTAGGTCTCAGATCTCAACGCCTGATCTTTCTCTTGACGCCTATTTGTTCAACGTCTGAATTTAATTATATAAAATTCAGGCATTAGTTATTGGGAGAAAATTCAACAACTAGATTTCTCGAATTTGGAGCCCTTAAGGCTTTGAAAAAAATGTAAAATTAAGCATGAAGATAGACAATTGTTAGGGGAACAACAGATCTAAAATTTAGCCCTAGATCATACACACAAAAATCAAACTAAAATTTACAAATATTAGGCTAAAACTAGGTCACAAAAGACCCATATTTTGGGATCTATTTGAGGGGCCATCTCAAGGCCTTTCACAACTCATAAAATCACAAAATTAAATATGCAACTAGTCATGCATGTCTAGTATAACATACAAAAATTTGGGCTCCAAGAGATTAATAGAAAATTCACAATAAATTCTACACAATGGCATGCTAAAAAATGGAAGCAAGTAGAGGTTGTTGAGCCTGTACTATGTTACTCGAATTGAAGTAAATTGTAAGCATGATTTAGATAGTTAATGGCATAGGGATTGAGCATATGAACAAAAATAAACATGAACTTTAAAGCGTTTAGGCTTACCTATGATCCAAGTGACCTAGGGTTTGAACAAGTTCTTTTTCTTCTTCCTCTCTTCTTTTTTTTTTCTAGGGTTTTTGTTGCCAATGCCCTCTTGTATGAAATTGGGGCTATTTATTGCCCCAATTTGAAGTAATTGGTGGTTAGGGTTTAACCTAAAGGTAGCTAAATGGAGGGTGGGGATTAGGTTAGGTCATTTTGGGTGTAGGGCTAGGATCAGCTTGAAATGGGTGGATGGGGTTGAAAGGTTCAGTGCTAGGTGACTTGGATGGGGAAGAGGCTGGGACTAACTTGGGTTGATTAGGTGGAAGGTGGACATGAAAGAGTGTTTTTTACTTGGATTGGTGAGGTGGACAAAGGAGGTGTTGAAGATGTCTTTTAGTGGGTTTCGATTGGTTGCAAATCTCAATGGGGGCATCAAGATGCCAATTGGGGAGACCTAGGGGATGCTCTAGGGATTTGGAACTTAGCACCTAGATCTTAGGGTGAGGGGAGAGGGTGCACATAGGAAGATTCCCATCCAAGGGTTATCAAATGTAGGCATAAGGTGTGAATGCATTAAATGCCACTAATGAGCTAAGTTGAAAAGTCTTAGCTCATTAATGGATATTTAATGCTTTTAGGGTTTTTGAACCCTCTCTCTGCCATCAATCCTCGCAAGTTCTCAAGCTCGAAAGTTGGAAAAGTCAATATCCTTTTCCAAGGTCGCAAATATTCTAGTCACACTGGACCAGTCAGAACCAAATTACGATAAAGATAAGGGGTAATGACCTAAAAGGCTCTCATATGCACTTTGAAAGGGAAAGATGGTAGAATTGATCCAAAAATTGTAAGTGAAAGATGCTCCCTAGTCCAGTTGAGCCATAGCCTCGGACTGCACTGGATTATGACGCCTGAATAGAAAAATAGGTCAAAACCCTTTTTTGGACAGTTGGAGAATATTAGACTGAAAATGCTATAAATTTCTTTGTAAATCTCTGCTATAGGCCATGTTTGGGGAATTTGAATCTTGGGGAGTCCCGAGGCTACAGGAGCTGACAGATTGGCTATCGGATTCTAGGGTAGTTGCTAGAGGATTTTTTAAGCAAGGTCACTTAGAGAGACAAGGTTTCTATATCTACTTAAAGACTGATGGAATTGAATTGTTGGATATTCTCTAATATCCAAGTTGGTGAAATAATCTTTGGAGGGTAGGGGTGGAACTGAGAAAATGGGCCTAACCTTGCTGTATTTTGAATCCGGGAGAAATTCTTAGGGCATTCCATGTGGCAAATACAGACAGAAAGTGCTTTATCTCGGCTTGAGCAAAAATGGTGGCTTAGGCTATAGGATTTCTGTAATCTAGTGTAAAATTGATAGTTTAGAGGCCTTAAATTTACTATGGGGTGGCCACTAATAGACTGAATTTCTGAATTTGGGTGAGCTCCCAAGAGTCGGTTGAACACCTGATTTTTTGACCTGATTTGTTGCTCTTTTTAGAGTATTGGAGGGAATCTAAGCAGATAAGTTTTATAAAATTTTACATTCCTTAAATAGTTTTTTGAAGACCTCATGATTTCAGAGAGATGGACACGGACTGATCTTGATTTGGAGGTTTGGAGAATATTTTGGCTCCATACGAGTATAATGTAGCTAAACAACATTTTAACCCCTTGGGGAAGATTTGAGATTTCACAGAGGTTCAAGATTTTGAAATCCTTTTCTTAGACCTAAAGATTTAAATCTATGGTCGAGGCCGAGATACGGCGATCAACCTTTCTGGATTTGGAGATCAGATGAATCTTTGAGAGCTCTTACAAGGGTCATTTCTTGGTTAAGGTTATCATAAGTTGAGAAATTGGTTGTTGCCGTTCTCGAGCAGTATTTACTCTGTGATGAGTTTCTTAGAACCGGGAGACCTAGGGATGTATAGGATCTGAAATCATACCATTTGAATAACGAGAGAGGCTTCAAGGATCCTTTGAGGGACTAAGGGTAAATTCTCTAACGTGAAAAGGGTAAAATGGTAATTTTTCAGTCACAGGTCAAAAAAGTGAAAATGAGAATTCTTTACCTATGATGCTTCATGATAAGAAAACTTATATAGGCAAGAGAAATCCTATGATCTGAGTGATAGGTAGAGAGTTCTGGGCCTTTGAAGGCAAATGGGCAAAATAGTAATTTTTCCACCTGTGATGCTTTACTGAAGAAAGACTTATAGAGGATGAAAAATTTGCTGACAACATGGATGGAGTTCTTAAATGTAGACCCTCAAAGCTCTGTTGATGTTTTTGTAAAGGATTAAGGTTTGACCTAAAATGGTGCATTTGGGTGGTAATAAGGTGCTTTGACTGGTTCATTCATAACTGGAGTATCCAGAACAACTTCTTTAGGAATGCCTAACCTTTTAGACTCTAGCTTTACTCTTCCTAAACCATGAGTACTTAAAGTTTTGATGCCTACATGTTGTTATGCTGTCCTTATGCTATCAACTGACCCAAGTCAAAATTTGGGTGCTGACACACACCAATAGCAATGAGCAACATTAGGAGAGAGAAGAAAACCTCCTCCCCTTTAGAAAGGCAAGATGCCAAAAAAGGTCTCTAAAGAAGACGTAAAAAACATGGTTGACAAATGCATAGAGAAATCAATCTTAGGACTAAGACTCCTCAAAACCAAACCACCCAACAAAATAACCTAAAGCGTGGTTAGGAATCTTGACATGTCTCCTTTCAAGAAAGACATCTTGGATTGACTAGTGCCAAGAAGATTTACCATGCCCAAATTAAATAGTTATGACAAGTCATCTGATCCTGTAGTGCACTTACAATGCTACTAGCAGGTGATGACTTTGAAGCAACACAATAACAGCCTAATGTGTAAAGTTTTCTTGTCAAGTCTATAAGGGGTAGCTTTGGGATGGTTCCACAAGCTACCTCCCTCAAGCATTCATAGCTACTATTAGCTGTGCACCACCTTTATTGCTAACTTCATCCATGGCCGACCCTAGAGGAAAGTGTGGACACCCTCTTCAACATGAAGAAGGGAACCAAGAACCCATTGAGGGCATATATCCGGGGGTTCTAATTGAAACTTCTCCACATCAAAGGCTATGATGAGAAAACTGCCACCGTGACATTTAAAAGAGGACTCCCACACACAAGCAAACTACATCAGTCGCTAGCCAAAACCTCCACAGAGGACATGGCTAGCCTCCTAGCTAGAGCAGAGAAATACATAAAGCTAGAAGATTAAGCATCTCCTCAATGGATAGTAATGATTGATACACCACCAGACTTTTGATTTGAGCTAGTTCCTACCAAAGATTAGCATAAGCGAAGTCCCAATGAGTAGAGAAAGATGGAAGACAAGTTTGCTCGAGAGCTTGTGAAATTCCTATGTATAGATCCTAGAGGGGGTGAATAAGATTATTTAAAAATCTTTTAGATTTTTCCAAATTCAATTATTGTTTAATTAATTAAATTTATCCTGGAGATTAATGCAATTAAATTGTGGATAAGTTATATTTGATGAGTGCAAAGTTGACAATATAAATGACAAATGTAAATTCAAACCACAAGCAATCACAATGAATGCAAGATATATAGTGGTTCGGTATTACAGCTTACATCCACTCTCAAAGGCTCACCACAAAGCTAAATAATTTTATTAGGATTGATAATTTTATAATCAACGCTAAAATTAGCAAAGAGCCTAATCTACTTGCCAAGCAAGTTACACCCGATGTTTCTGGCGGGTGTAGTCTATGGTCTACTCTTTCGGTGTCTCCGGCGGAAGAGCTATGGGTACACACTATGGTGTCTCTAGTGGTAGTGCCAATTTTCCCGGTGTCTCTAGTGGGAGATGTCTTAATACTTTAAAAAGTAAGGGTGAGAATTACCTCTTTGAAGGTTGGTGTTGCCTTGTACACAAGATGGGTTTCTCCTCCTTAAGCAATATGTGACCATAGATCCCTAATTCCTTCTTGGTTGACTCCTCAACTTTGTTGAGCCAATACCAGTGGGTTGCTCCTTTCTTGAGCAAGGTATGACTATGGAACCTACTTTCTTTTCAAGGGTTTGTACAACCCTTGGTTTCTTCCACTGGATGATTTGCCTTAGTAGGAACAAGGTGGAAGTAGGGAATGGTCTTTTTGGGTATAGATTTTTCTATCTAGGTTTGTAGAGAGATTTTCCAAGAGTTAGAGAAGCTAATCTCTCATAGTATTCCTAAAATAAGAGAAAGAGTGTTCAAAGATTGTTCATGACCATTACCTTTCTTATTTGAGTTCATTTTCTTATATATTGAATGAAAATGATTCATGTCCATTAGATTAGAACATTCCCAAATGGCCAAAAGATCTATACCATTGATTAGAAACTATTTTTTAAAGAATAGACCGTTATACAATGTTTTCACAACTTTGAATCGATCCTAGATCGATCCAAGTGCAAAAAACACTCAGAACTTACAACCCGAGAGTTGTTGGTTCGATCTTAGATTGATCCTAGATCGAACCAAATAAGTTTGGATCAAAGTGGATCAATCCAAATCCCATGTAATTCCTTCTAAAGACATAGAAATGCTACAAAGGTTTTCGGATCGTCCCTCCATGGTTCGGGAAGGTCCTATGACCTTTAGAACCCTTCCTTGGATGCTTGATTCATTTAGACTACATCACATTACCTGATTTACCTTGTGAGAGCTTGGAGTAAGATGTGAATCCTTCAAGATGATTTGCCTTCTCCCAGATTGTCTTCTTGGGGCTTTCTTGGCACTTAATGATGATCTTCATGATGCTTGAACTCAAGAACCTCATAGATTCTAACATGACTCAACTCATGTCCTAGTCTATACATTGCATGTATTTTATTGATCATGAAATTTACAACATATTACTTTTACATCTTACACCCCTCAACACACCCAGACAGCTCATAATGTAGCAAATCAATCATGGACCGTACCTCAAATGGCCATAGCCCATGAAAGGGGACCCAAGAACATGGGATCAGTCTAAGCATTGTCCATGTCTATCACGCCCCGAAACCCATACCAGTAGGGCCATGAATTTAGGCACGTGACTTTAACACTTTTCATTGCACTTTGTATTCAGTCATTCTTAATCTGTATAATTTTTTTTCTTTTCCTTTACATTCACATGCAACGGAATAATTCATCAATTACATTCCAATGAACACATATTAATCACATTCCCATTTAATTAAACAAATAGCCTAACACATTTAAATCCATCAACTGAACTCAAATAATAAACTCCTAAACTTATTACATCCTTTAAAATTTAAATTAAAATAACTGAACTGAAATAAATAGTCTCTAATCTAGATAATTGAAAAATAAACTAATGTCCAGTCACTAGCTCACTCTATCTGGAATTGCTACTCTGCGATCTCTTCGTCATCTATGGTGTCAGATTGGGGTAAGTTTGACAAACTTAGCAAGAAAACAATAAATTATGAAAATTGTGGATCAAGTCTTAGCACGATTTTAGAAATTAAACATATACTTTTCTATTTACAATTCAATATTCATACCAGTTCATAAATTATTAAACATTTAATAAAATTATAGTTTTATGTACATAATGGAAATTAGTGATAAACATATACTTTTACATTAACAGAACAGAACGGATCAGATCATATTTCATTTCATAACCAATACAATATAGAACGGAACATATATTTGCTATCAAGCTAGAACATATAATGGTTCACAGCATTTAAACCCAGCTGAGAATTGTCCAATTCGTAGCATTTAAACCCAGCTGAGAAGGGTTATTACTACCTCCTATATGACAAGCAGTAATGATCCATAACAGTTTGCACCGATTATACCTAGGTAAGACGGGTTTCATCAATAATTCCTCTTGATGGGCAAGGTGGCTTTTTAACAGTACATATCATTCTCTTGTAGTTTTAATCAATTCATATAGTTCATATAAGAAACATATAGCAATTCTTTACATTGATTAATTCAAAATAACATATATAAGAGCATGCTTGATCCAACTAGGCACAATCTATAAAACATGTTTTCAAAGCAAATCAAATCTATCTAGAATAATATTTTTGAGAATCATTAATGGTTAGGTGTAAAAATCAGCATCTTTCTTTATAAAATAACATTTAAGGTCACTAAGAATAAATCACAGATTAGACATATAGCTTCT
>JAOXJP010152353.1:0-13082 GCA_025762735.1 Platanus orientalis | reverse complement strand
TGCTCTATATATATATATATATATATATATATATATATATATATTCCATGTGGAATTAATAACCACTTTGTGCTTGTCCCATTACGAAGCTGATCCCTTAATCAATCTCACAAATACTTATAATCCAAAAAAGATTAACAGTGTATGATCAGATGATATACCGATCGTCGTCGTCGTATATTAATGGTGTTCATATCATGAAGTGTTTTCATTTGAGAAAAACACATGAAATCATGACCCAAAGTCAAAATGTTACTAGATCAATGTCATCAACATTTGCTAATATCTAAGGGATTAAAACCCTAATAATGATGCCCATCAATCTAAACCATCGAATCGACATTTCGATAATGGCATCAATCAGATGACAATAATTAGAAAGCCAATGTAATTTCATGTGAACGTACGTACCATTATGCGATTCATTAGACAAGCTAGGATGATCAGTGATATCTGAGTTTGTATCCAGTCAGTTTTCTGTCAAAAATGTGAATCAATGTGTGTTAATTTGTATGTCTGCACCAATTAATTAATACAAACATTTTGGTTTGAATACATAAATAAAAAAATCTCTATAAATTGCAGTAGTACATTAACATGTCGCAATTAATGTTAATTATGGTAAATTTTACAAGGAGCAGCTAGCCTCATCATTGTTGAGGGGACTTCACCCCTTTGTTTGTAAATTGGTGAAACCTTTATGGGTCCAAATAATCCAGTAGATGGAACATCTCTTGCATAAGTCAATGAGAGAAAAGAATATGATTAATGAAACATAACCATTTAATTGATGGGCCTCTTTTCCCTAAACTGTTGTGCATATGGGTTTGACTCCTCTAGTAAAGAAGCAAACACAATAATATTTCAGATCACCAGGCTGATGAAATTGGGGTGCTGCTCCATTCAACAATTGACAAGTGGTTTCACCAGTTGAGGTGAAAAGGGGTGAAGCCCAATATCCATGGTGCGATGCCGCCCCATTGAAGATCACTTTCTTAATTATGCCATCCTTCTCCTAATCATCCCATTTTCCTAGTTTAATTTCTTCACTCTTTTGTGTTTGATAGGGTTAAATTGGGAGATGACACACGCCACATTTATCCTCACTCATGATAAATGATGTAAGCTCTAACGTTGCGTCTAATCAAGAACCAATCTAGTGCCACCCACCCACATGAGCCATTTGTCCCCTCAGCTTGATCTGATTGGCTAGCTCAAAGGATCCGTAATTGAATCTAGATTGTGATCATCTACCTCTAAATTAAGAAATCTATGAGATCATAACTAACAATAATTTATAAACCAATAGCCAAGAAAATATTTCTTATGCAAGAAGGTCATAAAGTAAGATTGTTCCATGCCAGCACAACATTGTTACCACCAAAGCCTGTCTTAATCATACAGGTGGTACTAACTAAAACATCTCAAGTTATCATGGAGCTTTATTAAGTAAGAACTAAATTAATTATTGAATTATCTCCTTAATTAATAAATGTGGGTCTTGCAGGAACCATTAGACCATCTAAAGTAAACCCTTTTTAATGCCAAGGATTTGACATAACACCTTTGCTATGCAAAGCAATAAACTTGGTTGTCGTTAATCCGGCCGTCCAATGGAACAGCCTCTCTTTCCCAAAATTGAATTGATTGGCCATCTGATAGATCAATTCCTCGAATTCAGACCTTTGCGTTCTCAACCATTAAAAAGATAAAAGTTGATTGATTCTCATGCTAATTTTGGTTTAGCGACACCTAATGGAACCTATTAATTTGACATTCCATTTTAAAAGCAACTTCTCCAAGTGTATTATAGATATCAAGTTCATTTAGAAATGATATACTTAAGGATAGTATCCCATTATTCCCATCAAAACACTCTAGAGATCTAATTGGTGCAAGAAACCAGAATCCCACCTATTAATCAAACTGTTTAGAGAATTCTATTAAGAATGGTCACCATAATCAAACAGTGGTGTCTTCTCTCAAGTCAATTTCTTAGAGACATTATGTTTCACTTAACCGTAACCATAACTGACCCACTCAAGTGTTTTGAGTGTTGTAGTAAGGGTGTGCTTGGAACTACTATAAGAACCACAGACATTTCAACCCAAGAAAGAAACTTGGTTTAGTTTGATTTGTGCATATTCATACATTAGAAACACGTAAAAGAGGAATGGACGACTCTTCCTACTTAGTGGGTTCGTGCTCCATTAAGCCCTAGCTAGCAAACAAAGTGTCATCTCAATTTTGTTTTCAAAGTGCTCAAAAGTCTTTTAGTTGTTGGTGCAGCACCACCATAATATGCCCAAAAAATAAAATCACAGTCACTGCTGTACTACAGTTGAAATTGTCCACTTCGATCGTTCAATATCGGGTTGGGGTCTCACCATAATATGGTGCTTTTAAGCCTGACATTTGGATGGTCGACCATGAACATAACCATGCATAAGTACTTACAAATTTTAAGAAAAAATATCCTTCTGGTTCATGCGCACGATGAAATCCTCGTAAGGTCTTCTGTCATGGAGGTGGTGTGTTGCACACCCTTTGTCAATTTTTGTAGGTTATGTGTGGATGCTTGGTTGGGTGACTGTTTAGCTATGAGTCTTGTTAAGCACTATGTGCAATTCACAGAAGTTCGAGTCAACGTTACATTATGACATAGGGATGAAAGTTCTTCAAATACCAAAAACAGAAAAATCACAATGTTTAGAAATGGGTTAAGAGGTCGAGCCGACCGTGGCCCATGGAGCGGGTCGGTCCAATTCAATTGGACTTAGAGGCATATCCGGGTTTGATTAGTTATGTGAATTTCCTAAAACATGAATTTAAAATAGAAGTGGTGTGTGGAAGCCTAGATTTGAGATTGTATGTAGTAAAAATAGAAAAAGAAATTAATGCAAACAGCAAACACACAAAGAAAAATATGATTTAACACGGTTTGGCTTGAAGCCTATATCCACAGGCTAAAACGGCTAACGAGCTTTTACTATGAGCAAAAAAACAGAGATTACATGAGCTGCGGTTGTGTACCTCCTCTTTCTGAAACCCTTTTTCAGCCTAAAAAATAAGAAGCCCTTCATACACTCCCCAAAACCCTACGTTGAAAGTAGGTTTTAAACCCAAACTTCCAAAATTGCAAAATTGTGCCAATTTAAGACACCTTCCAAAAAAAGTCATGTGACTTTAAATCACCACCTCAACAAATCTCCACCTTGGCTTGAATTCTATGAAGGCTACATAATACCAAAAAAAAAAAAATTATTTACATCTTCTTCACATAACCCCAAAGGGTAACTCTAAATACTACGAACACATGTATCTTTGACAAGACACAAAACCTAAGACCTGCACCATACTCCACCTTGGCTCATATTTTGAAACCACCTTAAAGAAAATATGCATTTATCCTTCTTAGTGAACTTTACACCATATGTACCTAGAACGCACCTCCACCTTGAACCTAAATTGTATCATGTTTGTTATCATCACAAACAACATTGGCCTTAAAGAACCACCACTATACATACCATCGAATCAATTAGGTCCTAACACCATCCGATTCGATCATAACACGGCCAATGCACATGTGTTGCTGCCCCAAGTCAACTCTAGAGAGGGACCTCGAATCATCATCTCTAACCACAGGAATTGTCTCACCATCATCTATTTCTTAGAAACATATAACACATGTCTTTACCCGAACTGCGAAAGAAACCCTACACATACTTATTATTTCGTGCACCTCATTTCTAACTACCCGTCAAGCTCAAAGTAACACCTCCAATCATTGTATTCTCTATCAAACAATACAAACCATTACCATACTTTTTTCCATTCATTAGGACCAAATAGCCACGTGTGCTTTTCATGACTCCACCTGCAATTAAATACCTACAACCCTTGGAGTCCAACTAACCTAGTGATATCAGATTCCTCTGCATCTTTGGAACATATGTTACACCACCCAAAGTATGAACCATTCCATCAAACATCTTAATTTTCATTGTTCCAACACCTGTGACATCACAAGTAAACCTGTCACCCAAATAAACAAAACTTATTTTCTTTTCTTGGAACATATCAAAATATTATTTCTTGAAGCATATATAAATAGGACAACATGAATCTAATATACACTCATCATGAGAAAAGTGCATGCTCTGGACTGTCACATTTCTTCCTCTCAACATTCTCTGGACAATTCCTTTTCATGTGGTCATATTCTTTGCAACAAAAGTACCTCATCTTGCTCTTTCCTCTAGACTTGGATCTAAACTAAATTTTATCACTTTCAAAAAAAAAAATTCTTTGTTCTTCTTCTCATAAACAGACTTTCTGTCTACCCCTCACCCTATTCTTCAAACACATTCACCATCAATTCCCTAAAATGTAAAGATTCTTTAACATCCTCTATGGAGATGGTATTTATTCCATAGAGTAAGGTCGTAACAAAGTGTTCATATGATGTAGGAAAATAGCACAAAACAATGATAGTTTGATCTTCATCATCAATCTTAATATCAATGTTTTTCAAATCCATTATGATTTTATTGAATTCGTTCAGATGAGCTTTCAGAGACACACCTTCTTTCATCTTCAATGTGGAAAGGTGTTGTTTCAAATACAACATGTTCGTGAGAGACTTGGTCATGTAAAGGCTCTCCATTTGAGCCACAACCCAACCACAAACCCTTCATCTACAACCTCTCGTAACACCTCATCAGTCAAGCACAACTAAATCGCATTGAGTGCATTGAGATTAAGTTCTTACCTTTCATCTTCCAACACCGTCGTAAGAAGTTTTTCCCTCCCTACTAAAGTTTTGTACAACCCCTATTGAACTAACAACGCACGCCTCTTCACACGCTATAGACCGAAGTCGTTCTGCCTGTTGAATTTATCCACTTCATACTTTAAAACCATGTCAAAATACCTCAATCGCAACCTACGACTCTCTAGCATTTCCCTCATTGTTGCTTCTCTTTCTCTCTCTAGCTCTTTCTCTCTCTCAGCTCAAAAAGGAGAAAAAATAGAGAATTGGCAGCAACAAAAATTAAACCAGTCATGATAATGTGGTTTATTTGAAATTAATTATAGAAAAATAGAATTAGGGATAAGATAATGGAAATCTAGGAATCGGTACCTAGAGATTCTAGATGGAAACAACATCTTGAAAGCTTAATCACACCAAACCATTAAGCCAACGGGCTGGTTTTGAAATGGCGATTGGTTTTAGAACCCTAAAAAAATAAAAACAATAATAAAAAAATAGAATACGATACTCAACAGAGCCTCATCCCAAAACCAGATGTCGGCTGGTCTAAAAACCAATCGCCAGCTGGTTTTAAAGCCCTAAAAAATAAAATAACACCCTAAATGGGGCTATGCAAAAATGCAATCCTGAATGGGGACACTTTGAAACCTTAAATAAAACAAACAAAAAAATTACTAGACAATAACGTATTAGACCCAAGAAAGAAAAAAAAAAACAAAACAAAAAAAACAAAGAACGGGTTGCAACAGGAACCTTCAACTTAAAAAAGT
This sequence comes from Platanus orientalis, assembly GCA_025762735.1. Lineage (NCBI taxonomy): Eukaryota > Viridiplantae > Streptophyta > Magnoliopsida > Proteales > Platanaceae > Platanus > Platanus orientalis. The sequence continues at coordinate 7,535 of JAOXJP010152353.1, read as the reverse complement.
TGTCTTTTGGTCTTCAGTAGTCGCCAGTGAAGGAAAAGAGCTGGAGGCTTCAGTGGTCACTAGTAAAAGAGAAATGGACCGTGGTTTTCCTCTCTTTGCTTCAGTGATCGCTTGTGAAAGAGAACAGGTGGAGGCTTCAGTGGTCGTCGGTGAAGGAGAAATGGGGCGTGACTACTTTCTCTTTGCTTCAGTGGTCGCCAATGAGAGAAGACAAGTCTGCTTCAGTGGTCGTCGTTAAAGGACGCCTCAGGACATGGTTTTTCTCTCTGTAATCCAAGCGGCGAAGAAAAAACGAATCAACCTTTTATCTCCTTGGTTTAATTAACCCAACCAGAGGCATGGGACCCACACAAATAAACCCATGCCCCTATTATTTTTCCTTCCAATTTTTTGCATATGTTGTCAGGCAACCAGCCATGTCTACCGTTAGTTGGCCCCTAAGCTGTCTCTCGGGATCTTTTCCCATTTTTGTTAACCTTAAAAATCCTTATATTCTTATTCTTTCTTTTATTCCATAAAAATTATTATATTGTAGAGTATAAAAAACTAGCAGAGACCATCACGTGGAATGGGCTGGCGTGAGAAGACACCATGACGCCACGTACGTTGTCACGTGTAAAAAAGACTAAGGGCTTACGTGTTGACCTCATCAAGCACGCTTCTACTTTACCCACTAGAATCCAAAAGAAAGCATTACACGTGTTCTAGAATTTGAGGGACGCGTGGATGGTGCAGGTTAATTAGGGAGAGGCGTTGAGTCTGACATCATGGAATCTAGACCCTTTTGGTCCCCCCTACATTTACGGGTTGATTAGACGGCTCTCATGTCACACACCACATGTGATAAGTCACTCACTCATTCATCTTACCTTTCACTTTTTTATTTTTTTGTTTTATTTTTAATTTTTTCCCAACAAAATTGTAACTTACGAACAATCATATCCATTTATTCTTTTGCTTAATTAAAAAACAAAACCCTTCAGTAGTATACAGGTGTAGTGGAGACGAGATTTAAAATGCTGTCTCTATCCTCTACTAACCTCCGCTGACGTAAAGGGGGCAGGAACATCAGTGCCAAAAGTGATTTACACTTTTTGGTGGGTATGTGTAAATCACTATTAGCACTAACATGCCCCCCCCCCCCCTCTCCCACCTCGGCAGAGGTTAGCAAACAATAAGGATGCATGGAAAATTCTCACTGGGTGTATATGATTGGTTAAGGGGATTTGATTTAAAAACTTCTATTTTGAAGAAAAGATTTACAGTTAATACTATAAATAGTTGGGTTTTATTTTGATTCAATTCATATATAGTTTGCTTAAGACGAAATCAATGCAAATGGTTTCGCTTCAATTAAATATCCTATCCAATAGAAGAAAAAAAAAATGGATTGTAATCTAACCAAATACAAATTTAATAAATTCATTCTTACTAAATATTCAAATCTTTAGTAAGGGAGATTATTTGCTTGCTTCTCATAGAAACATTTGACCAAATAAATACAATTTTTTTTTTTTTTTTTTTTTTGGTAGAACCTAATGCAATATTTAGGACACCTCCATGTCTTTATGGTCTCATTTCCTTCTAATAAAGGGCTTCTTGTACCTGTACCCTGTATATATTAGTAAGTTTAAGTTCTCTAAATTTCTTATCTGAACAAATAAGGGCACATCAGTTGTTGTTTTCGAACCCCATCTTTAAACTTTTGTTGTACTGATGAGTAATCTTTATATTTATTTCTAAAGAAATGAAACTTTACTAAACATGGACTCTAGAAAATCATTAAGAAACTTGATGAAAAAAGCGTTAGTGTGAGCATAAATATTGTAAAGAATGAGAAGTCCATGTCTCAAATATCTAGTTACATATTTAATATTCGGATAAAAAAATATGTATAAAAATATGGATACAACAACCTTATCACATCAAATACTGATCTTGTTTTAATTTATCGACCAGATATTTAATAGGTAATAGTATCCGATTAATCTTAATGGGTCAAATCTGGATATAGGTAAAAAATATGTCACAGCTATCTCTTCCCAAAATAAAAAAAATAAAAAAAATTTCCTCCCCAAAGTAATTTGGGTCTTGGGAGTTGAAATATTATCATGCTTCTAGCTTGAAATCCATAACTTCAAGCCAAAAAACCAACAACAACAAATAAAAACGAAACCATGTGCTTGAGCAGATCTTTGAAGATTCGAATTAGACAAGACCTGTGCTAGTGCCTACCGACCAGCTAATACTTTGAAACATTCAAGTTCATACTTCAGCCAAGATTTAAGGCACATAACAGAAGGCTACAAGATAGATAATGAAGTATGAACAGTGTTCACAGTTATGACCACTTGTGTAGCTAGCCACACAAGTTAATTAAATATTACTATTGTGAAGAAAGAGCATCCTTTGTAAGAAGCCAACGATTTCGATTCTGTTGCAATGTTCGAACTCGATCACAAAATTGTGTTTAGATGAATTATTTTATTCAGTATTTTTTCTTTTCTTTTCTTTTTGGATAAACTTTTAGTCATTGCATTGAGTTTAATGCATTATATTTCTACGTTTTGCTAAACGTTCAAAGCCCATCTTCACCTACTTTCCCACACTTGGGACACTGGGATTTTTTATCTTCTGTTTGTTTTTTTCATAAATGTGATGTAGGTTCAAATTCAGTAATCAAACATGTTGTAAGCATAAAATTTATTCAAATTAAATAAGGCCCAACACAGTAAGAAAAAAATGTCAAATTTACTCCAAACTACCAAACAAATCCTACACCTCCAAGAAGAGTTGCAAAATTGAAATTAGGGAAAATGACTTGGGGCTTTTTATGGGCCATAAAACTCAAGTATTCCAAGCCAATTGGAAAGACAACCTCCTCCTTAGAGAGATTCAGCTCTAAGAGATGAGTCCCAAATGGGCCAAATCAAAACAATACGGAAAAAGGAAGCTTATTGAACAAGTTTAAAGCCCAGTTTGAGGAAAATGCATATTGAACCGTTTTGAACCGGCGAGGATTTTCTAAGCGGAAAATCACTTTTGGTGCTGATGTTTCCACCCGTTTGACCATCAGCAGAGGTTAGAGGAGGATAGGGTTGGCATATAAAATCCAAGCCGTTTTTTAACACATATGTGCCCTCTCTCTCTCTCTCTCTCTCTCTCTCTCTCTCTCTCTCTCTCTCTCTCTCTCTAGTTTTTACCTAATAAATGCAATCTACACAGCTTCACCAGGAGAATAATAAAGCATATCTCTCTCACCAAACAAGCTCTAAAGCCCGGTTAGAGAAAAATAAAGTTACAAAGTAACATCATCTTAATTCGATAGCATGAAGAAGATACTTATTTATCTTTCCTGACGACCAAGAAACACACCGTCAGATCCTCATCTTCGTATTTATTCATAAATGAAATTTTTGTGCTTGATAATAATTTGCAATACATTATAGACAACTCCCAAGATCATAAACATACTCATCTTACAAATTGTGAGAAGCTATGATTGCTTGAAACGCTAACTTAATCAATTATACTTGAAATGGAATAGTCATATACCATCTACAGCCACTAAAGTATCTCCAATGTACTGCGTGCATTTACAGTGCCAATGTACTTTTGGGAGCGGCTGTCAATTTCATTTTGCAGCTTGTGATCCTTAACCCAAGCTCCAAGCCTACCTTGTATAAGAAAATATGCTTGCACCAAGCTGACCTTATGTTCAAATAAGCTTGTTCCATTTAAATAGCTTATATATTTTTTATTAAACTATATATATATATATATATATATATATATATAGATATATATATAAAAGCTTGAATATTGTTGAGGCGGTGGCTTTAAATTCCCCGGCTTTCAGTGAGAACCATGTTGGACTCTCACACATGGTTATTAGGATCCTGATCTGGATTGTAGGATAGATCCTACAATCCTAAATCAGTCAATCAATCTGATTCCTTACCAAAATCTTAGATTATAGGATCTCATCTTAAATCGTGGGGTCTTACAATCCGAAATCATACAAGCGATCCTGATTGATTTTATTGTAATCCTACAAAAAAGTACATGTTTTATAATTATAAAATATTAAAGCTTAATAAAAAAAACCCTCATTATAAATACAAATTATTTAATTCAGGTTAAATTATTAAGGAAAATAATAAGTGAAAACGACTCTTCTTTTCCAAATTGTTCACATTGTTTTGTTTCTTTTATTGCGAAGTTCAATTATTCAAATTGAGCATAGCCACCAAACCATTGTAACATGTCATATTCAACTATTCTTCACTCAAGGTTCAAGAGTAGAACTCGTTACAATAGATCTAGACAATAATCAAGCCAATGCTAGTTAGATTGGAATTATCATATTTTAATTATATCAATTCATAGGTGGAGTTTTAAATTGAATAGAGCCAGCCATAATCTTGTTTCTTATCACATGGTGAACTTGTCTCATCTAAGAGTGAAATACCTTCCTTTGCAAGAACAATTAAAGAAGAATGAATTTCGTGAGTTTTGCTTTTAACCATAGTAAAAAGGGATTGAAATATAAATTGTAGTATGAATCCGCTTAGTTAATTTAATATGTTTTGTTATTGTGGTGTTGGAACTTTAAAAACATTGTAATTTGATACTTTGTAGCTAATTAATTTACTTTCTAGATAATTTTCTTTGAAAAAAGTATAATATTTTCTTCATGAATAGAGTTAAAAAAAAAAAAAAAAAGAATAGAAGTTGCACTATGTTAAATTTTATTTATTTTCCTTTAATGATTTTAATGATTCTTTAACATGCATCACTATGAATGGTGGTTTCCCCTTTTTTCTTTTAAAAGAAAAATAGAATCTTATAATCCTCAATCCAATCCTACGATCCGATCCATGAGACCCCCAACTGATACTATATAGGATCTTGATTTTAACAACCTTGCTTGGGAGTAGTCATAAGCTGTTAAAACCATGGTTTTAAAACTCGGATCGGCGGACCAGATCATCCAGGCCCAAAACCATTCCGAGATCAGATCGTGGATCGGCGATCCACATGTGAATCATTCAATCCAAACCCAATTCAAAGGCAAAAAATTTCTGGAAAAAAAAAATCCTAAAAAATTATAATATTCTTATAATGTTTTTTATGAAAAGTTTAAATGAAAAAAGTCAATTTTAGGTATATTAGGTGCATCATACATGAATAAACAGTGTTACAAGCATGTATATTTATAAAGAGCAAGATTGAACATTTCATAACCAAACATCCAATACGATTACTTCTAGTGCAGAAAAACCAAACGATATACAAATACAATAACATATAAATAATGAACATAATTCTAAGCATATTAAGTGCATCATACATGTATAAACAAGGTTACAAGGTTCGTCTAAGTTCAAGATTGTAGCTTGTATAACCAAACATCCAATTTTATTATATGTATTGATGCATAAAAACTAAACTATGTACAAAATCATATAAACAAAAATAAAATAATACATGATTCATTATTTAGGTCAATGGGTTAGTGAAGTTTAATCTAGCCTTTTATTATAGGGGCGGCAGGGGGGGTTTGCCCCCCATTATCAATGTAGGGGGGTTCCAAGCGGCGGGGGTGGGGGGGTGGGTTCCAAGGGAGGGCAATCTGGAACGATCTTATCTAGTTCAGACGATCCAAGGCTGGGATCGTCCAATCCCATAAGGATCGCAATCTACAGGCTGGGATCGGACCGGTCCTAGACGATTCCGATCTGGATCATCCGATCTTTGAAACCATGGTTATAACTCTTCAATTTAACTGTCACATGTGAAGAATTTTGACTCAAAGCGATTTACACTTCTAGCACCATTTTTGGAAGAGTCCTTCATTAATAGGACTCCTCTGTATAAGGAGTTTTCAGTGTGGGAATCTAGAGAATCTTCATACATGGCTGTTAAAAATCATGGATTGAAGATGGAAAAGGATTTGGGGTTTGATCAAGCATGTGGTGGATACTTTATTGAAGAGTCCAACAGACATATGACTCTCCTATTCTTGTGGGATTTTATTTGACAAATAAAGAGACCTGCGTAGGCTCCTTAATTAAGTCATCCTACCCTATTAGAATACCTATCTAATGGTTTTAATAGGGAGATAGGAATAAAGAGAGAATTCTCTTCTTGTGGCAGACTAACAAGAGTCCACCTCTAATTGGACTCTTGTCAATTGATGTTTTTTGAGCAAAGCAAGACAACCACGACAGTTCTAATTTTTCTCTTCTTGGTAGACTGTTACAGCACCTGTGAAGCCACAACTAGGATGATTGATGGCTTCGAATCATAACCTACACATGAGGTATTTTGTTTCAAAGTTTGGTTACTGGAAGGCATGGTCCTTGAGATAGATGGAATTAATTTGATGCCTCATCAGAGGAGTCCTGTGGCTGCTTGAGAATACTGTACCAGTCATACCAGGAGGTCCTCTTTTGGTTCTACAGGTGATCTTGATCAGAGCAGATCTCCGAGACCCTATCAAGTGGCCTACAGTGGAGCATATCAGTACATATCATCATTTCTATGAGGACTAAAACATCTACACGACATGGTTTGTTCTTCACCAGGTCAGCTAGTTAAGTATGAACTTCCTTCACTGTTCAGCCTGCTAGTTAAGTATGAACTTCCTTCACTGTTCAGCCTATGTAATAGCCTAGACCATGTGAGTATAGCCTTTCACTGATTCTTCTAAGTGTTGGTCCCTTGATCCATTAATAAACACTGCTGCCAGCACCTTGATTGATTTCCTTAGCTTCCTTTGAACCATCATCTCAGCTCTTTCCCTTAGCTTTGAACCTTGGCTGATATCCACTTCAAACAGCCCCTTCATTTTGATCTTAAACCTCTGCTGCCGGCACTATAACACAGCCCATATACACTACGGTTTCAGCACTTGTTTCCTTTGTTTATGGTTAAGAATTGGTGCTAAACTTTTGCATTAATGTGGCTGATTTATGTGGTTAGTAGCTGTCAGCACCCAAATTTTGACTCGGGTCAATAAAGTGGGGGCGGGCAGACCTCCCGGCGCTTTCTGCGATGCCTACAGTAGCTATGTTAGTAATATGCTTAGATATGGTCTAATTTATACTTTGTATGTTTTGAATTTCAGCATGCTTTACTTAACCAATATTGACCCCTAATCTGATACTTAGAGTCGCACGGTTTGATGAGTAGGAACCTAGTTTATTTTGTTCATATACTTGTGGCATGATTCAACTCCGCCAATGTTTGTATCTTCAGAATAAAGGAGGAGGGTGGCGTCAGGTTGAGAGCTGGCCTTAATAAACTACTCAAACCAATAAACCTGAATCCTGAAAATACGTTATATCGATCTAATACTAGGGAGTACCCTTTAAGCGACGCGCCTCATTCCCTGGATGTGGCGAAAAATTAGCGAGGGGCACCTTATCCCCCGAATGTGGTTAAAAATTGGCAAAGGGCGTTGCATCGGCGCCCGGATGCAATGAAAAATATGCAAGGGTTCCCACACCATGGACGAGTGTGGGTAAAGA
>JAOXJP010152342.1:0-13082 GCA_025762735.1 Platanus orientalis | reverse complement strand
TTTCCCTCTAGATTCTCCAAGAACCTCTTTTGCTACTCTTTTAATGCAACCAACCATCTCATTCCACATGACATTTGCATATTTCAAAACATGAAAATCTAATGTCCTAGCAATGAAAAACAATTTCATATTAAGTATAGGTACTTACAAAATATGATTCTTTTCAAAATAGAGATTCTAAGAACCTAATAAAATGAAAAACAATTGCATATTTGGTTTGATTGCTTACACTTCAAAATTGACTTCTTCTCTTGCTTTCCAACAATATAATTCTTCAAAAAATCCTCTTCTAACCTTCCTTCTCTGAATTTACATATGAGAAACAATAATAACTACAGATTCTTAGGGTTTCTAAGTGAAAATCTTTAAAAACTTATACAATTATAATGTCTAAGGATTACCGTGCTGTCTTAATAGTTTTCTCTGCGTATTTTCTCTAAACTTCTTCCTCTCCCTTAACTTTTTTCTTGTGTTTTTATGTTTCAATTTTGTGGTCTAATGTAACGAGATTTAAGGGTTCTCATGCGCCTAGAATTGAAACTTTCCAATTTTGAACTTTCTAAATTTTTTCTCATTTCACGAGTTTTGACTGATAAAAAATTTTTCAACCATTTGAGAAAATTTCAATTGCCCGAAATCAAATTTCCCAAACACTTAAAAATTCCTTAGAATTTTGATCATTCAAAATGAGTGAATTTCCATATTTTTTATTCTATAAGTTCTTTATTTGAATCCTCACTTCATCCCAGTCTTCCCACTCAATTCTATCTCATAAAATACTATATTTTAAACTTCCAAAGTCACCTAGACTATACCTTGATCATCATATGGTCTAGGGTGAGGCAGACCACACCAAAGTCGAGGCTCTTTAGAATAAGTGTTCTCCAATCAAAAAAAGAAAAAGAAAAAAGACCAACTTTAATGACCAAAAAGAAAAAGACAAAGAGAAGGCCAACTTTATCTCCTATTGTAGACTATGCTTTGTCTTTTCCAACATCTTAGTTAGTTAGACCTGATGGCTTTAGTGAGAAGGTAAATCATTATCTTCCTACTAATACCTTATTCTATATATTCAAATACTTATCATAGGTTTGCTAGAGAACTCTCCACCTAACAATAAGAAGACGTAAATGCTTCACATGGAAGACATAAATTGGGTACTTTGTTATTGTATCCGTTGTATTTTTTGTCAAAAAAAAAAAAAAAAGAAAGATTAAGGGCTTGTTCGGTTCAAAATCTAGAGTTTGATTATGGATTTTGATTCTAGATTCTCATAATTAGATTCTAAAATCATATTATGATAATCCTAAATCTCATCTGGCTTCCTTATTTATGAAAAGTGATTCTCAAACCCATTTCACACACAAAATACAAATAAACAGAAGGTTTTTTTCATGGTTCAAATAGAATCTCAATAGTTTCACAATGTGACAGTGTTGAATCCTTCCTAGAGTTTATCTCTTTTATTCATCTTTGTATTGTTTCTATTCTCTCTCTCTCTCTCTCTCTCTACATTTTGCAGAATCCACAATCCCAGAAAGGTAAGTTTTTTCTTATGCAATTGTTTTGGTTTCTGAAGAAACTACATCATGTGCTATTGAAAGGCTGAACGCCCCTATGAAGTGAAATCTTATGAACTTTAATCAATTCAAAGGGTTTTGGGATGAGCATTTTAGTTTAACCATTATTTTATTATATATTAGGTCGTAATTGGATTAATGGAAGATATTGAAATAAACCGAGAAAAAAAGAAATTACATTTTTTTTTGTTGGGTATCACATGTGGTTTGGAAGAAAAAAATGCATCCTTTTCACATTCCTACTTTAATTTCTTTTTTTGCAGCTACATAGGTAGGCAAAAGAGACATTAAAGCTTTGAAAAAAACTACTACAAAGCCTTCCACACCAGTTCTTAGGTCCCTCCCATCATTCTCAGAGTCTCCCAATAGGGATTTTGAGAATAACAATAACAAACACCTACTAAGCTCTAATCACAAGGAAGAAAAGATTTCACAAATTCCCAAAGAAGAGCTTTTGCACCCAGAGATGCCCTCAATCCATATTGGCAGAGAATTTGTAAACTGGTTCTTTGAAAGGATGATGAGAGATGAGAGAGACATAAATTTGAAAAAGAGAGAAATTATGTAAAGTGCTTGAAACATAGCAGAAGTGAGAGAGAGAGGAGATGGGGGAGAAAAGAAGGAAGTGCTTGAAATGGATAAATGAAAGGAAAGAGAGAAATGATGGAGGAGAGAGAGTATGGAGGACCCAAAATTTTTTCACTCCATCACAAGCCCAAAAAGGTAGTACATAGTCTATATTAGTAGATGTTGAAGCTGATTTTGATTTTGGGTTGGATTTTGCATAATCAAATTATATAATTTGAACCTAACACCTCCAAAACAATCAAAATTAATTCTATCCTAGAATTAGATTCTAGAATCTGAATCAAACACCCCCTAAATTAATAAATTCTCATTCAATTAAAGTTCTTAATAATAAAATTAATTATTTAGTTTTAATTCTTTAGTGTTTGTTTAATTAATTTGCCTTAGCTAGTAATAATATTCTTGTATCTTATATAGTCAAACTTAACTAAAAAAGTATATAGCCAAATTACCATATGTGGATGATTTGGTTTTATTTTTTATCTTACCCTTTTTGTTATGAGACAATTTGTCCAAGAGAGATCTAAACCTACAAAGGTTTAGTCTCACGTTGCTCAAGAACAAAAAATTATTGAATATATAGTAGATAATTACTTTATGATCAAGTGTTTTAGGGGTTATGCTACTTAACACAACACATATGCATGTGCAATTAACCGTCTCTCCTAAAACCCTAAGGTTTGTAGGAGAGGGTAAAGTTATTATACTAGCCCCCTGGTGCCATTTGCACCATTCTCACAAAATTCATTTACACCTAATCCCAGCCCAGGTGCGGTGGGGAGGTTTTGGGTAGGGTTGCAAGTTATCTAAAAATTGACCATGTTCGATCTTCATCCGATCTGAAATAAGCTTATCCAGTCTGTTTATAAAAATATCCATTTTAAAAGGATAGGATACGTATATATTTTGATCCATTTCATTAAAATATAACAATACATAAAATATAGGGAATAGATTGTTGGATTTAAAACTAATCCAACAATCTTAAATAGCCTAATAACTAAAACCCTTAAAAATATATAAACTTTTTACTTCATATATGTTCTTAGTCCATGGTGGCACCCACACCCACAGGTACTACCACAATTATGCTACAGCGGCGAAAGTTCACACCTACCACGTAGGAGAAGAGATGGTGTTTTGCTCCATCCAACATCATTGCTAGGCCATATGGCATCAGAGGTTTTGGAGAGGATAGACATGGGTTAGGGAAGACTGCACTGACAACGGTGATGACATATATGGAATTACCTATTTTTTTCGAATATCCGAAATCCAGTCCGAAATCTGAATTATTTAAGCAGTTAGAATACGGTATAGTTTTATAATATCCGTTAGAATAGGATACAGAAAAGGATATGCTCATATCCATTCTGAATCCGGTCCGTTTATAGCCCTATATATTCTATCTGTTAAGCAATATATCCGGTTATACTAGATCGGAGAAATCTACCTTTATACGATCCAGTAAAGGTTTGAATCCGGTTAAATATAATTGTGTTTAGATATATAATTTGTTTGTCATTCTGTGTCCCTTCACTACAGACTGACAAGTGATGGTTTTATGAATTTGGTGCCTCTTTAAAATAGGGTGCAAATGTTTATTTGCATATATATATTTTTACAGTTTTAACCATTAAATTCCATTTTTATGGGTACCTATTTTTTTTTTCATTTAAAAATTGTTTTTACAGTTTTAACCCTAGACACCCCATCCTTTTAGGTGTGGTCCATCTCGGATATTTGGATCCTATATCTACTTATCAAAATGGAGCCAGAGACGTGTCTCTTTTTATAGCCTCCACTAGGTATTGGACCAGATACTGGACCTATGTATATTTTTACCGGATTCATGTATATCCAATCTGTTTACACCCCTAGGCTCGATGAGTAAAGAACCTAGGGCTGTTTGGCTCATCCCAAGCGTTCTCATTTCGGTTAAATGAGATGAGCCAAGATGCACTAGGCTCAGCTAGCTAGAAGTCCTCGGGATTAAGGTCCACCAATATGTAGGGGGGCATATGGCATCAAAAAGTGAAAATCAACCCCCACAAAAAAACCCCAAGATTTGGTGCGCCCCCTTAAAAAGTGAAAATCACTTTTTAGTGTTGATATGTTTGCCCCTGATTTAAGGCGGACCTTAGTCATTTTTTAAGGAGGTGCACCAAATCCGTGCTGCCCTGAAAAGCCCCTCAGGATTTGATGCACCCCTTAAAGAATGCATAAGGTCTGCTCTGCATTAAGGGTGGACACATCAGTGCTGAAAAGGGAAAAGCATTCCCCAAAAAGTGTAAATCATTTTTTCGGTGTTGACGTGTTGGCCCTGATGCAAGGTGGGCCTTAGGCATTCTTTAAGGGGCGCACCAAATCCAAGACCCCCAAAAAGTGTAAATCACTTTTTTGATGCCATGTGTCTGCTCCTACATATGGGCAGACATTGGGTGTTTATTAAGTGGGCATGCTGCGTTAGAAGCTCCCTAGGATTTGGTGCGCACCCTTAACAAATGCCTGTGGTCCACCCATATGCAAGGGTGGACACATGGCATCAAAAAGTGAAAATAGCTCCCCCCCCAAAAAAAAAGTGCAAATCACTTTCTTGATGTCATGCGTCCACCCATGCATATGGACATTCATTAATAGGGCACACCAAATCCTCACTGGCTAGAAGCTCGACCAATTAAGGGCCCCTATCAACATATAATCTACTTCATCGTTAAATATATTTATGTTATGCAAGATATATTATTCTGTTAGTTTTATAGTACTTGTGTATTTATTATAATCATCATGAGTGGCCTCATGTCACTCAATCTATTTTATCAAAAAATAAAACATTGATTTTGCCAACGTTAATGTGACCAATGTGTAACCACACCAAAAAGGTAAGTGTCCAAAAAGAGGCATCATTTCTATTCTTGAAATGGCTTCACTTACAATCTCAAACAACTAACCAAGATGATTCAAAGCTTATAACCAATCAATGACTACAATAGTTCATCTGTTTACAAGATTTTTAGGGATTATAAGTAGGGGTGAGCGTATGTCCAAATCAATCCAAACCAGGATTACTCTACTCAAAATTTGGTCTAAAAAGCCAAGCTTGATAAAGGCCGAACCCCAAGATAAGGGCTCACCAAACACACACACACACACACACACACACACACACACACATATATATATATGTTTAGATTCTGATCGGATCAAACACTAGATGATACACCTTGAACCCGTATCCCATGGTGGGGAGATCCTGTTTTTGGAGTGTGACACCTGTTCTCAACCCAAAAGTCTATTATAAAATTTATGCTTTTCATTTTTAATCCTTTATTTCTATTACATATCGAAACCCATCACACCAGAATGATAATTGTACCTCATACCAACCATTCACATTCACATATAGTAATGAATTACACATTTGATTACTTTTTACCATATCAAGTGTAGCGGAATTATGAGGTTGATCTACTAATTCACAATCAAGTGTAGCAAAAATTAAACATATCCATATATGATTTGATCAAAACATCCACATGTCTAATATTAAACTATAAGGCTCCCACAAGCCAATATTACAATATCCAAAGCCCCAAACTCAAAAGGGATATAAACCAAAAATCTAATATAAGATACGTCTCATGTCCAAAATTTGAAATATGAAATGAAACATAAACTATGGGCTTTGTTGCCCAACCAATCTCGTTTCTCGCATTTTAAGCGGTCCACATGATACCTCTACTTTCATAACCTTAATCTATAAGGTGGTGTCAATTGGGGTGAGCTTAACGGGTTCAACGAGAAGATATACAAAATATACAAAAAGGAAATGAGATAAAAATAAACACAACAATAGATAAGGATAAATTAAGAACAAGGATGCCAAATATGTACGCATATGTAACGAGCAATCCAATCATATATCTTTACTATGATTCAAAGTATATTTATGCTTAAAAATAGCCATATGGGTTTCCAAATCAAATCCAAGTATGCATATGTTATATGCCAACCCCCTAGGGTATCTATCAAACACCAAAATCGGATGTATATAACCCAAAAGGGGTTTCCAATGAAATCAAAACATGTAATTAACCTGAGTAGGGTCTCTGACAAATCAAATCATATGCAAACAATTCATATTAGATCTCTGGCAAATCAAATCATATGTAAACAACCCATATTGGGTCTCCGATGCTACAAGGGCCAACCTTAAAGAGGTCTCTGAATGGCATAAAGGTTAATCCATGAATGGGTCTTCGAAAACCATAAAGGTGCTTGTCATAAAGGCCAATCTCATAGACTGGAATGATAGCTTTCATCGAGTTCAACTAACCATTGACAACAAAGATTGAGGACTTTTTGAGAAGACTAACTCTTTTCCTAACTTGAGAAACTGACATGGGAAAATCGTTGCATGGAGCGAGGTTCCATTCACTGACATGGACTTGTTGACTTCTGAACATGAATTAGTTGAAAAGGCTGAACATGATTGAATCTTGGTTGTTGCAGTGATTGTTTAGATGCTTTTGCTTGTCAATTCTTCTCCTCTTAAGGGGCATCATTTCTAGTCTTTAAATGTCCTCATATACAATCTCAGACAACTAACCAAGATGATTTAAAGTTTATAACCAATCAATGACTAGAATAGCCCAACTGTTTCCAAGACTTTCCTTGTTAACATTTTTAGTAAGGGACTATAAGTAGAGGTGAACATGGGCTCAGGCCAGTCCGAACTTGGACCATCAAACCCAAAATTAAGCCTGACCTGAGCTAGGCTTGACAAAGGCCCGGGCCCAAGATAAAGTCTGAACCTTTGTTAGGCTCGGGTTCTATATATATATATATGAAGTCTGACCTGAGCTAGGCTTGACAAAGGTCCAAGCCCAAGATACAAGTCTGAACCTTTGTTAGGGTCGGGCTTGGGTTCACCTCAGCCCAGCTTGAGGTATAAATATATATATATGTGTGTGTGTGTGTGTGTGTTGGGGGGGGGGGACAAATATTTTTTCCATGATTTTATATGTCCTACCGTGTCCTACACACAAAGGCTGGGTGCATAGGGTTAAAATTGCAAAAACAGTTTTCAAATGAAAAAAAAAGTACGCATAAAAATGGGGTGTATAAGATGTAAAAAAGTGTTCAAATGAACATTTACTCTATAGTTAACAAGTGCCAAATTAAAAAAACTTGTGACGTGTCTGTGATGGAGATTTGGGAAAGCAATGTTTGAAAAATAAAAAACAAACCTATGCTTGAATGGGCTCTGGACCAGCCTGAGGCTTGACAAAATAACTAGGGTCAGGCTTGGACCTAAAGTTTTCAAAAAAATTCGGGCCCAAGCCCGAAATTTCTATAGCTAGCTGAGCCGTGGGCTTACCATGGCCTGGCCCGAGCCGGCCCATGCTCACCCCTAACTATAAGATATCATCAATGTACAAAATGAAGATGCCAGCTTGTTAGGTTGGTAAAGCCTGTGGGGGTTCATGCCAGAGCTGGGATCCAAACCCGTCTTCACCTATTAATTACTAACCACTGACTTACTTGCAAAAAAATGTACAGAACCGTCTTTTCCAGTATCGTTTCCACTCTCGAACTCTCTGCTTCTCTCAGAAGTCAGAACATTGTCAACAGAAAGAATTAAGTCACAATCTCTTTAGCTCAATAATAACCCAAAAAACATTCTAAAAACTTCATGAATCCAATCACGTATAGTAAGATCTCCACCTTCTTTTTGTCTGAAAGAGAGTGAAGAAGAATACACTCAAAGACACGTCAAGAATAGATCATTTAGGAACGTGAAAACCTTGGAATCAAGAGAGGCAGATCAATAGGAAAGAAGCTCTGATGACAAGTCATCCTGTTTCATGCAAGAATTTTCAAAGAAATTTCTACTCCAAAACGAAAGATCCCAAAAGAAAATAAATAAATAAATGCAAGATTGAAAACCATACTAGGTGTCGGGTTTTCATTGGAAGGCTTAGCGGTTTCTTCCGCCGGAGATATACTGTCACTGGAGTGACGAAGCACCGATGTGCGGAGGGAAAATGGTTTGCCCTCTTTGTAAGCTAGACTTTATTTTTTATTTTATTTTTAGTTTACTTTTATGTAAGCAAACAACGGTTGACCACAGTAACTATGGTTATTTAAGAGGGGTGAAGATTGCGTACGTGGCACACACTCCTGCTTGCTTGAGAAAATCTCCCAAGCATCTGCTTGAGATGATCCTAACCCTATAAAAATACCTCCATAAGCAGGTAGCTGGGATTAGGTACGATCAAGGTCCGAATGGACAAGCTCTGGGCAGCGTCAGGGGTGAACACATCAGTGCTAGAAAAGTGAATTACACTTTTTGGGGGTGCTTTTTTACTCTTCGGTGCTGATGTGTCTGCCCTGACGCCGTCCGAACCTTGTTCATTCATGCCTTGTTCATACCAAATCCTAAGGATAAGTCAGACAATCTTGCAGAAATTCTATCATATCCTTTCAGGTTCTCACCTCCTTATTTTCTCTTTTCGAAAGAAGAAGTAGTATATAAACATCACAAGGACAAAGACTTGGACAAACATTAGATGGTAATCTTCCTAGAATTTTAATAAATTAAACCTTTGCAGCTTTCTAATATAACATTTTACAACTTTTTAGTACACTTTTTGTGGTTTTCTAGTATATCATTTTCAATTTGTAGTATAGCATTTATAGCTTTCTAGTATAGCATTTACAACTTTATAGTATAGCTTTTTCAAACTTTCTACAATAACATTTATAAGGTAATATATTAATTTTCATTTTTATGTATTTCCTTTACGTACGATAACTCCTTTCTATTTTCCATTTTTTCTTTTGTCCATTTGAACCTAAAAGTAAGATTTAAAGTTACTATCTTGAAGTAATCGTACAGTTTTGTTCATCAAACCAATAAGGTAACCATTTTAGTAATTGTATAACAAAGTTTCACTTCCCAAATTAGAAATCATGCTGTTGTGAATGCGAAGACATGACTTTAAAATAAAACTAGATCACCACAATATTTATATAAGGAATAATAAGATAAAAAAAGTTCCAGTTCCCATGTTTTTATCTACAAAATATTTGTAGGCACTTAAAATTTGCATAAATTGTAAATAAGGACCTACACCCACATAAAGTTATATAAAACATCCAAAAACTATATGTGGGTTTTAAACTTATAAGTTAGGTCCAATTACATGGACAAGTCTAATGGTCCTAGGTTCATGTTTTAAATCGTAACCCATGTACTACTAAACCCATGTCTTAACCTATTAGTAGGCAAAAAATTTAGCTTACATGGGACCCATATGAAAGAAATTTGAATAAATTCAAATATATATTCTCTAGGATAAACAATGAAAGCTATGCCATTCACTAAAAAAAAAAAAAAAAAAAAATCATAAATTGCCTTCTCTCTAAGCAAGGAGGGTTCAACCACTCATCAGACTAAAAATGGTAAGGTCATCTCATTAACACCCAATTAAGGATTTGACAAGATTCCACCTCCTAGTCTATAAATACACTCCATGTACACAAGATGGGTGACTTTTTTCAGAAGACTTCAAGCAAGAGTGCTATAAAGATAAGACAAGCTCAAAGCATCTCCAAGGCTCTCCATGCACTTGAAGACTTCAAACATACTTTCCAGTCTCTCCTTCATTAGCAGTTTACTGTTAGAGAGAAGAAGTTTTCTTACAATTCAAAAATACATCACAAATCTGACCATGAGAGTAAGATTCGTGGTGGTTTTTTCCTTTAAGGATCAAGTGTGAAGCCTTGAGAAGAAACAATTTACCTACAATCAAACACATCTACACTTGAATCTAAAAAAAAAAGCCCTTGAATTTTGTTGACAAGAATTAGAAGTTTTACTCTTTTGTACAAGAATGTAAAAGAAAAGAGTTGTATCCCATTCATTCTTTTGAATTTGTTACATATTTTTCATGTTTCAAATTTATGCATGAAATTCATGTCGACAATATTATATATAAATAGTAGCCTTAAGCCCCCTTTCTCTCTCATCCACATGAACACTATATTTAAATTTGTGTTCTTTATTTTTCCCAAAACACCCTCTATTTAACTGTGGTACTGTAACACCTCGCAATGCTCATGAAGAGAGAAAATGTAAATAACATATGTAAGGGTAAAATTGTCTTTGAATATTTTTAGGAAGTCATTGGTGGTGTTTAGGATTCAATAGAATGAATTAGAAGTAAGGAAAACAAAGAAAAGTCATGAATTTATCAAGTTTGAAAGTTGTCCCAAGATAAGTCCTGAATTTATCAAGTTTAAGGTATATGCGAAAAATTTATAATGATTGAATTATGGATTCGATAAATAGTAACCCAGATTCACGCTTAAATAAGGTTATGAAATTTAAGATTGTTATAGGTACGCTCACATGTATTTCTCCTAAATCCTAAAATCACTTCATTTTTCTCTCATATTATTTCATTTATCCATTTTAAGCAACTATATTATTTTTTTCCCTAAAATCTCTCTTTCAAATAAAACCTCTTCATATTGATAACTTTATGCCTCCTAAAATCTCTCCTTAATAACTAGACTTTACTTCATTGTTATTTTTCCTAAAATATTTCCTTTAAATTATGAATATTTTCCTAAATCCTTTTCATATTGATAGCTTTAAACCCTTTCTCTCTCTCATCCATGTTGATCCCTTATCTAAATTTTTGTTTTAAAATTTTTCCAAAATACCCCTACAATATTTTATTTTAACCAAGAGATAATATTTAATTTTTTTTCTCTTTCTTTATTATCTCATTTCTTAATTGTCTAATGTCTGATCTTCCAAAATGATCTATTCTTTAATCATCTAACCTCTAACTTGGCATTCCTTTTATAAATACTTCTTTCATAATAAATCCTCTCATTATTAAAAAAAAAATTATTCTAAATCTTTTCTCCTAAATTTTCTCACATATCCCCTCACCAAAATGTCTCCTACCAGTTTATCTCACTAATAAATCCCCTCAATCTTTTCTACTAAATGTTCTCACAAATCCTCTCATCAAAACATCTCCTACCATTTAATCTCATTAATGAATCCTCTTATTATTGAAAAAAAAAATCCTAGTACTCCAAAACATATCTAACTCTCTTATATATTCCAACAAAAGTACTCCCTAATTTCTCTCCCTATATTTTCTCCCCATCAATGTGTAATCCTTGATATTCTCCTAATATTTTATCCTATCTTAGAAGATTGCAAACACACACACACACACACACACACACACATACACATATATATTCTAATTTTTATATCTTCCTAATTTCCATATCTTAGAAAAATAGCACAAAACAAACCCACTTTGAAAGGGATGCCATGTGGGCATTCCTAATATTTTTTTCTATTTAAAAAATAGGCTATTCTTTTATGCAACCTCCACTCTTCTCAATCTCCTCTCTCCTTTATCATCTTTGACTCACCATTTCTTATTTTAACAGCTCCAATAATCTTTCTCACTCTTCCAAATAAATGTCTTATTCTAATCATCTCTTATTATTATTATTTTGGACGCAAACTCCTCTCCTCTCTACTCCTTCATCATAGTGTATTTTTGTATTATAGTCTCTCACATGTGATAAAAAAAATGATAAATAGTGATTTTTGGATGAGGAGGATACCTGGAGTTTAACTCTAGGTTTTCTTTTTTTCTTTCTTTATCCTTTGCACATCATAGTGCTAGACCCACACCATAGGTGGGAAAGGCAAACATTGACACACACTACAAAGGCTGTTAGCTAGGACTGAACCCATAACCTCTCTGACTAGCTTGTGAAGCATGGGATGGTAAGATTGGCCTTGATCTTAAATAGGTGCTAGAGTTCAAATCATTTATAGTCTTGTTGGAGAAACATCACGCCATAGCCAACCAATGCATGCCTTACAAAGGGTGTCTTGATAAATACAAAGGGTTAAGGGAGCATGTTATAGTCAACACACACTAAAAAAACTACATGTGTAGTTACCAAAATACCCTTCATCAAGCACTGTGTTAACCAATATTCAAGTCAAAGAGGAGATGAATATGGCCTCCATAAAATTCAATTTGAAATTAAATGGATAAACAAACTTCCATTACACTAGTCAGAATAGGTGTGAACCAGGATAAAACATACCACTAAATATAATCATACTTTTCTAAAAATGAATAGATTGATAATATTAGCAAAAATATTTTGTCAATGCCCTCATGCTCTAGTGGTTGTGGCATAGTCATCCTAAGAAGGAGGCTAGGGGTTGAATCCATTTGACAACAATTCCACAATGTGTGATGTTGTAAGTTGTCTGCCTCTCCCGTTTCCATGAACTTTCGTACGTGTGCATATGATTACAAGAAGAATTTTGGAAATGATCATTCTGTCGCAGACCCTCTAGCCATGTGATCAAATGCTACTTTTCCTTGGTCCATTATTTGAATCCTAGAATAAAACATTTCAACCTAGTCATTTCTATTGGGGTCTATGGCCTTCTCTATGGTCCAAGCAACACTTCATAAATTGAATGACACTCACCCTTTTAATAGCTACTTGGTAAAAATGAAATTGGGGTGTTATTTTTAGTGGAATAAAAAGTTTTGGGGATTATTTTATAAAAAAAATCCTAGTGAATACGAATTTTGAATAGAATTGATTTACACATGGTAGCTCAAAAGAGGTCCACATTTTCACTTTTTCCCATGGGTTAAATTTCAAATCAATAGGATTCCTTTTTAAAAAAAAATACTTTGGGCCAAAATACAGAGCCTTTTCTTTCTAAACACAATATTCTCCATGTATCAAAGCCATGTCAAACCTAATGTCAATTATTCATTGAAATAAGTAGAGTCCATCTTTGGCCAACCAGAATCCTCAAAATGACCTATTCAGAGT
>JAOXJP010152331.1:0-13082 GCA_025762735.1 Platanus orientalis | reverse complement strand
TGCATTTTCATGGAGTCTGTAAATTCATTGCATATATTTATTGTACTTCATCCATGTATTTCAATATGTTTTGTCATAGAATTATCAAAGGAGGAGATTGTTAATGTATATTGTCAATTCCATATTGTAAAAATACATAGAGTAGTAGATTAGGCATGGCATGAGCACATTGCATATCTTGAGTCATGTCTGTAATCATCAAATGGTCAGTTTTCAAGATGAAAGACGAGCTTCAATCACTTAAAGTCGAGGATGATCCATTCCCACGCCTGCCAAGGTTCGAAGTCTTGAAGACCAAGGTTTATCAAGCTCAAGAAGGTTTATAAAACTATATAATGTGATAGACATAGGTTAAAAAACCCAAAAGTCATTTACATCGCCTTATGAACCAACCCATGACTCCTACACAAATTTCTAAGTGAGTGGAAGTAGGAATAAGGCATTCTGGTAGAAAAATAGGGGAATTAGATTGATCCGAAGGGGGTCGGACCAATCCGCACTTAGTGGATTGATCCGTTACTTACCAGATCAATCCAGCAAAGCTCAAGTGTCTCAAACTGAGACACCGGATCAATCTGGGGATGTAGCATCAATCCATGCAGATCCATCTGACATAACCGAATCGATCCACAATCGCATAATTTAAAAATATATATATATAATCAATGCCTGTGATTTTTTGACCATTGGGGTAGATGCCAAATCAAGGGTGCATGACTGTGTTTGTCCCCTATAAGTATGAGAGAAGCTCAAGAGAGCTCAAGAACACACAAGAACACACCAAAACCAAAGAGAAGGATTCTTTGAGAGAGAGAGAGCAAGGAATTTACACATCCCAACCACCAAAGGCTTCATCTATGAGCATTGATTAAAGATTAAGAACCCTTTAAGTGTCTCCCTAGCACTTCATAATTGTAGAACAAGAAGAGGGAAGCAAAGAGAAGGTTACTCCAAAGTAAACCCTTGTGTGAAGCTCCAAGAAGCAAAGAGGCACTCTTGAAAGCTTGGTGGAGCACATTGGCACATTAGCTCAACAAAGGAGCAACCACCTACATGAGCATCAAGCAGTACACAAGCCTGAAGAGGTGATTTGTATGGATTTTCATATACTTTGACCATTTAGCACCCGTCGGAGACATCAGGTGTAGACTGCACCCGCCGGAGACACCAGGTGTAGACCTTAGCACTACCATCGGAGACACCGGTAGTGTAGACCATATCTGCAGGAGACACCAGGTATAGATAGCTCCCGCCAGAGACACCGGGAGTAGAGCTTGCTTTGCAAGTAGATAGGTTTTAAAATTTTAACCTTAATTGTAATGTAATTCAATCTTAATAAAATTTAGTAACTCAGTGGTGAGCTTTGAGAGTGGATGTAAACCCGAGTGCCGAACCACTATAAACATTATGTTGTGTGATTGCTTGTGGTGTGAATTATCTCTTCTCTCTATATTTACATGGCATGTTTATCATTTCATATATGATCCTTCACATTTGCAATTAAGTGAAAACATAAAATAAGTGGAAGATCAATATTACAATTTGCCATTGCATTGCACTTGAATCTATATTAATTGAACATATTTATAGGTGCATTAAAATTCCAAGTATTATAACAAACATCTTGAATTAGAATTTTGATTTGAGTGCAAATTAAAAAGAATTTTAGATATCCTATTCACCCCCGCTCTAGGATAAAACTGGACTTTTAGCACTGTCCCTTCATCCCTGCATTAGAAGGTCAAGTTTATAGTTAATGGAGGTTGTCACCGTTGCAGCCAACTCAGATGTGATCACAATGACAAGGCAAAAGGTACTCGGAGTTTGGAGGTGGTGAGCACAAAGAAGTAGGCAGTAGAACTAAAAAGAAATGTTGAGGTCCTCCCTCTGAAGTTCCATATGATGGCCTAGATGAAGTTTAACCCAGACAAGGGATTGGGAAAATTCTTGTAAGGCAGGAAAGAACCAATCAAGGTAGTTAGAGTGTCATTCAAGACAAGATCAGGTTCAAACCTTTGCTAAAACACTGGCTTTGATGAGGGAAAAAAGAAGAAGAAGGCTAGTGTTAAGGCACCTAGAAACTTTGCCTCAATCTCCAAACTGCCATCTTCTCCTCTAAGAACATGCATCACCTTATCAGATAAGCCTCAAGCATTGGCCCTTCCATCAGTACCACTAATTGTCAACATAGGAAGTTCATATACAGAACCTATTATCATTCCCCCACCACTAAGTGTCAACATTCCTTTAGTCTATCCTATTGATATCGAAGTCATTTCTTATTCCCCTCCATTGGAGGAATTATTTCAGCATCTTCTATACTTCAGCTTTGTGTCATCCATCCCCGAGGTCGGGAAAAGTTCAAACCCTATTACCTCAAAACATAAGGAAGACAATACATCCCCTTTAAGTCTACCTCCTTGCCAAGTGATGTCAAAGAAATGCTACAGTCAGTGATTTCTACCAGAGAACTAGACTTGAATGAGGTTGACCTCAACTAGGTCAACGTACTAGAAGCATGGGCCCCTGTTGATGCTTTTGAGTAGATTAGACTTGCCAATGAAATCACATCCATAGATCAGGTTGGTGAATAATTGAGCTTGGGCGTCACAAGAAAGGCGCATAATTCCTATTCTCATTTTTCCTTTTTATCAACATTGTAATAAGAACTATGTATGACTTGATCCCTACTAACTCATAATGTCAGCACTAGACTAACGCAAATGTAGTGGGTACATAGGCAGCCTAAGATAGAACTTCAGGTTCAATCACTTCTTGAAAAAAAAATCCTTTTCACTTTGTTTATCACCCTTGTAACAAGAACTGAATGTCGCTTGATCCTAATAGACCAAAGTTTTCAGCATATGACCAATGCCAAAAGTCAGGTATGTTGGTAGCCTGAGATGTAACTTCAGGTTTAGCTACTTTTCAAAAGCAAAAAAATAATAATAATCACCCCTTGAGACCAGAACTATGTGCAACTTGATCCCGACTGGACAATTTTCCTTGGCATTTGATCAATGCAAACATATAGGGTATGTAGGCAGCTTGGGGCTTGACCCCAAGACTAGTTGCTTCTGGGGTATTAATACCCTTTCCATTTGAACTTTATACTAAAAACCAATTCATTAAATAAAACATGGAAATCTTGTTTGCAATGATGAGGTGCTAATGCCGCGAGAGGTTATTGACTCCTTTGAAGATCAAGAGAACCGAAATCTTCCTATGGTGGATGACCTCTAAGAGATAAATCTTGGGTTTAGAACCTCCCCCAAGATTGTAACAATTACGAACCCCAGTACTTCAAATCTAGGGCATGCCCTGGTATGCCTAATCCAATAGTACATCGATATTTTTGCATGGACATATGTAGACATGCCTGGTTTGGACAATAACCTTGTTATCCATGAGCTTCTCATTGACCCGAGTTTCCACCCCATTAAACAAAAGTGTAGCCACCTTCAACCAGAATGTTCCCTTATACTTAAAGAAGAAATACAAAAAAAAAAATTGTTGCCAGCTTTCTCCTATCTGTCCAATACCTACAGTGGCTAGCCAACATTGTGCTAGTACCTAAGAAAGATGGGGAGGTTTGAATGTGCATTGATTATAGAGACCTAAATAGAGCAAGTCCCAAAGATGATTTCCCTCTACCACATATTAATGTGATTATTTACAGTACTATTGGACATGAAATGATGTCCTTCATGGACAGATTCTCTGGTTATAACCAAATCAAGATGGCCATTGAAGATCAAGAAAAGATTGTTTCACTACTCCTTAGGGCACTTTTTGTTACAAAGTTATGCCTTTTGGTCTCAAGAATGTAGGGGCAACCTATTAGCAGGCCATGACTGCCCTTTTCCACCACATGATCCACTAGGAAATGGAGGTCTATGATGATGACATGATTGTCAAATCTTGCCATCGATAGGATCACCTAAAGCATCTACAGAGGTTGTTTGTCCACTTAAGGCAGTACAAGTTAAAATTAAATCCAAACAAGTGCATTTTTTGAGCCTCACATGAATAGTTGTTAGGTTTCATCATCAGTGAAAGAGATCAAGGTCAACCCTACCAAAGCCAAAGCAATTATCGGAATGTTGACACCTCTCACAAAGAAGGACGTATGCAGTTTCTTAGGATATATCCAATACATGGTCTAATTCATTACCCAACTTACACCCATTTGTGAGCTAATGTTCAAACTGCTAAGAAAGAATGCTCAGACTAAATGGAACATTGACTGCCAGACTGCATTACTACCTTCAACAAAATAAAAAAAGATACCTATTGAACCCACTTGTGCTAATCTCTCAAGAGCCCGACTGTCCTTTGATCTTGTGTTTGACAGTGAATGACAGCTCCTAGGGATGCATACCCAAACAACATGATAAATTAGGAAAAAAAGAGCAGGCCATCTATTATCTGAGTAAGCGTTTTGTAGATTACAAAACTAGATACATCCCTCTCGAGAAAACTTATCCTTTCTTACAAAGTTTTTATGATCCCTTAGATAATCCCTATCAAATATTTGTTTAAGAAACCAACTACCACAGGAAGAACAACCCGATGGATCATGATGCTGTCCGAATTCGACAACACCTATGTCTCACATAAGGCTATCAAGGGGCAAGCTATAGCCAATTTCCTAGCAAATGGACCAGTGAACGAACCTTCATCCATGAATTTTGACTTCCTAGATGAGTATATATTTTGTGTTGAAGTTGTGCTGAACAAGATTGTCTAATGGAAGATTTGTTTCAATGAGGTTATAAACCAAGTAGGAAATGGGGTTGGAGCCATGCTTACTTCTCCTACCAGTGCTCCCATTCCCATTGTTGTGAAACTATTCTTTTCATGCACTAACAACATAGATGAGTATGAATCCTACATCATCGGTTTAAAGGTAGCTATTAACCTAGGTATTGATGAACTCAAAGTCTATGGTGATTTTGCACTAGTCATATTCCAAGCCACTTGGGATTGATTTATCAAAGAAGAAAAGTTTCTAGACTACCATGAATGCATACAAATCCTCTACAAAAGGTTCGAGTATTTGACTTTCAATTACATAGGAAGAAACAAAAAATAGTTTGTAGATGCATTGGCCACACTAGCTTCTCTAATTGACATTTCACAAGATGTAGATATGAGACTAATCAAAATTGAGCAAAGATCTAAGCCGGCCCACTGTTTGTAAATAGAAAACATTGATTTCAACAATGAACCCTAGTTCTTTGACATTAAGAGGTATCTTAAAGACCAAACTCTTCCCTCCATGGCTTCCAAGAATGATCATCACACCCTTGGAAGATTTGCAATACAATTTGTCCTACATGGCAGGGCACTGTACAAAAAATCCCCTCATCACATTCTTTTGAGATGTGTGGATGAGTCTGAGGCCTCCAAGATGACATTCACGGAGAAGAATACGGCCCACATATGAATGGGCTCATGCTTGCCAAAATGATTCTTCAGCTAGGGTACTATTGGTCAATGATGGAAATAGATTGTTGTAGTCATGTAAAAAAATGTCACACTTGCTAGTCTTATGACATTATCAGGGCACTATTAGCACCTAATTTTGGTCCAGGGTCCAGAGGTTTATTTTGATGGGTAACACTAGCTCTCTAGAATTGACCTTAGGCATCCTAGGAAACCAAGGTAGTTAGACAACCTCCCATTTTTAGGCCATCCCCATTCTTTCCTTATTTAGCACTCTAAACTCATATTTTTTTCCTAAGATCTTTGTAGGACCCACTTCCTTCATCTTCCTATCATTCCTTCTATTATCATAGTTTTTTGAAGGATTATCCCAATTTCAGTCACATCTACATTAAAATACTATGATTTTACCCCTGATCAAAGGTGGATCATTGAATCTCATCGTACAAGCATCGGATGACCAATCAGGGTGTTTGATCTATAAATTCCATCGTAGTATGTTTTGGCAAATCTTAACCCTTGATGTGGAATCTTTCAAAATCTGATCAAAAGATAAATTGGACTATCAATCAACATCATAGATGTGCTCAGAATGTCCCAAAACCCTAGGATAGAGGGTCCAATATTTCAAATTTGATAAATTAAGTTTTAGTGAATCTTAGCCTTTGACTTGAAATCTCAAATTCTAAGCAAGATTCACATTTGATGGTTAATCAAACATTGTAGATGGATCTGACATGCCTTAAAACCTTAGGGTACAAGATACAACTTTCAGAATCCACTCTTAAGTCTTTCATCGCATCATGGCAAATCCGGACCATCCAATCAAGCACTTTGAAGTCCCAAATCAAAAAATTGGATTCCACCATGATAACCAATGCCATTAATTTAGCCAAGCTGATGGTCAAATCAAACTCACTTAATTAGGATCAAGGAAATTTTATAAAGGTGCACATCATATTATGGTGTCTCATGACACACCGAATCAATCATCCCCAAAAGTAGACCCATAAAAATAAGCATCTAAACAATCCTTAAATCTGGTCTAAACCTTAAGGCGAAGCACCTTGTTGGGAAACTTGGAGTAGGCTATGTGTCACCCTTGTCCACCTCATCGACATAACTATCTTCCTTTTTAGGTTTTGCCACTTGTCTAGCATAATCCCACTTGCCTTTTTTGTAGTTTTCTCTCATGCTTCCATCTTTAGTCAATACGTCAACACCACATAGTCTCCATGTGTGCATGTCTAGGTCACCTGGCCAGACGCCTAACATGTTTATGGCAGCTTTGTAGCAATTATAAATAAAGACTACACATCATTCCTTCTTCAACATTATCTCTTTCAGCCTTCCTATTTTGTCCCATACAGCCTAACCCACCGAGAATCCTTCTTATTATACCCATCCCATAACATTAACTCTCTCTAAACCCTTCATATATTCTATCAACATCCAATTAGGCCCCAATCTTATCTCTCTACCCTTCCTATTTAGTTGGCATCAAATCTCTCACCCTTCTAATTATGTCCAACACTTAAACCCACTTCCCTTTTCTGCCCTATCTCACTCACATACCTAATCTACCCTACCAACCCATCTCTATATCATCCTTTCTCTTGTCTATCCTCAAAACAACCCATATTCTCTACTTATTTTATCCATTTCTTTTATAGCTTTGATTTAATTCTCATAAATTTCTTTCTATATAATCATATACCACTCTCTCTTCCTTTCTTGCTTTTCTTCATGCCACATCACCCACCTATTGATTCTCTCTCACTATCATTTTCTAGCTTAGCTCATACTTAGTCCCATCCCTAATCTACGCAATCCTTCCTAAATCGTCCACACTCACAACCCATTAATTCTTAGACCAATCAATCCCTTGAATTCTCTCTATCTTCTATATCAAGAAACCTACACCCAACTCTATAAATAGAGCTCACTACTCTCACCTTTGACTTACGATAAAATCTCCATGGGACACCCCCTCTCATCCACAGAGGAAAATACCCCAAGCACCCCATTTTCTCTCATGATAAAAAATCCTAAGAATCCCCTCTTAATATTAGATCTTTTAAATAAGTGTTACTCACACAAAGGACCTCAATTTTTCAAGTGTGCGACATTAAAAAAGGTACGATCCTTTTCCATATTTTTTTGTCATTAATTCATATTGTAGTGGTCTGTTATACATGTATATCCTTTCACCATCTCATATTTGTTTATCATCTTATCGTGTCAGATGCATTTTATTTTACTGTTATTCTTTCCTTATTTTCTGTCTTACTCAATTTTTTACTATTTTGTTCTTTCATTAGTTTTTGTTTTATGTTAGTAGTTTGTTTTTCTAATAATTGTTTATTAATTTTTAAAAAGTAATATATAATCCTCTCATTCATTAACAAAAAAGTAAGATTCTTTATTTCTCTAGAATTTTGTTTTTGTTTTGTCTTTAGAATTACACTTATCAAAAAAATGTATAATATTAATTGTGTAGCATTATTTGTCTTTCTCAATTACTCTCTTAATAAAATGTTCATTTTAAAAGGTTTTTTTAACAATTCATTTTTTCTTGTAAAATAATAAATTATCAAGTCGTTCGACATATCATTCATAGTTTTTATATTTAGAGAGACACATCTCTTTAATAATTCATTTTTTTCTATTTTATTTAGGTTCCTTTTATTTATTATTTATTTTTCTGTAATAGTTTGTTTCTCCAATAATAGTTTATTCATTTTTTAAAACTGATATGTAGTTGTTATTATAATTTACTCATTAATTAACTAAATGTAAGGTTCTTTATTTCTCTAGCATTTTTTTATTTTTTTGTTTTTAGAATCAACCTTCTTAAAATAATGTATAATATTATTTTCTTAACATTATTTTTCTTTCTCGATTACTCCCTTAACAAGATGTATCTTTAAAAAGGTCCTTTTATAGATCATCTTTTTCTTGTAAACTAATAAATTATCAAGCCATTAGATATATCCTTCATTGGTAGATGTAACTTATTAGATTTAATTGTTGTACAACTATGGTGTAAGTGGGGTATTTGAGATAGTTTTGGTTTTCTTTTTCTTCTTCTGTTTTTTTTTAGGTGATATTTTTTTCTTTATTTTTTTTGTTTTGTTTTATTTATGTTATTCATAAAAAATAGCAATGTTTTGTTGATGGAATTATGTTAAAGCAGCGGGCTCCCATTAATCATGGTTACGGGTGTGATGTTTCTCTCATGAAACAGTATCAATGGTCGATAATCAATGTCACCTTATTCTATCTTAGGGGATTTCTATTTTATTTATTTATTCATAGTTTTGTGATTTAGAAATACTTGTGAAATACACCATTTTATCATTGTTTTTTAACAACAAATATATACACAGGTTAGATGGTTATGCTTATATGTTGTAGACCTATTTATGTATCATTAGTCTAATGTTTGTTTATAGTGTTACATTGTATGCAATAATGTCCCTTTTTATACTAACCCTTTTTGATCTTATGTTTATGTGGTATATAACTCTAGGTATGCTTCCCAATTCTTTCTTTCTATTTAATTTGTATTTCTTAGATAGCATGTAAGTAAATGACTCATAATTAAAAATAATTATTTTATGTACACTAACGCACATACATGCACTTGTTAGAAGGGAAACCATGGGCACAAGCATGACACTACTTTCAAAATTAGACACTCTCTCACATACCATACATAGAAACATAGACCTAAGTTTGAACTAGTTTATGTGGTTAATCGCATACACAGATGGACCGGGGTTCCTAACACCTTCCCTTGTCCATAACTGAACCACTAACCTAGAACTCTGAGTTGACCAATTTGAATTGGAGTCTGACATTTTTAAAATGAATTTTAAAAAATATTTATTTTTCAAAATTAGATGTATAGTCATATCTTAAAAATGGCTAGTGGTGACTCCAAACAATTGTGGGTTAGACCACGATGAGTGGACCTTCTTTTAAGAGGTCCACCCATCATGTGAAAATTGAGGCCCGTAGACACCATCCTCTGAATTACACAATCTGACCACTCCTTGGACATTCTCCATGTGGGGGATCGATGTAGTGGGGTCCATGCCTTGAAAGGCAACCAACGGACATATATACATCATAGTGGTAATCAACTATTTCACCAAATGGGTTGAGGCCATATCCTTGTCTATAGTCTCAATGAAGAACACAACCAGGTTCATGCGTAAGGATATCATTTATCAATACGGTGTCCCCAACAAGATCATTACTAACAATGCTACCAATTTTATGGGAAAGGATCTTGAACTACTCAGTAAAAAGTTTAAAATTCAACACCATCGGTCATCTCCATACAAGCCATAAATGAACAAAGCAGTGGAAGCAACCAACAAGAACATCAAGAAAATCCAAAAGAAAACGACCACCAACCACTCCAATTGGCATAAAATGTTGTCATATGCACTCATGACTTATCAAACACCTATTTGTACTTTGACATGTGCTACTCTATATTCCCTGGTCTATGACATGGAGGTGGTCCTACCAATTAAAGTTGAAATTCTGAGTCTTCGAATCATGGCTGAGAGATAGATTTTAGAATCAGAATAGACATAAAAGTCCGGCATGATCAACTAAACCTTATTGATGAGAAATGACAACATGTTATTGATAATGTGCAAGCTTACCAGAGGCAAATGGCAACAGCCTTCAACAAGAGAGTCAAGCCAAGAGATGTTAAGGAGGGAGACTTGGTGCAACACCCCACATTACACTTAAAGGGAAAAAATGTAATTTAGCATATGTAAGGGTAATATTGTCATTGCACATGTCTTAGACCGACCATAGAATGATTTAGAAACATTTTGAACTGACTTAGAAGGGTAGAACCTAAGTTAGACCATGAACTTGTCAAGTTTCAAAGTTTTCTAAATGCATAATTGGGATAACTTTATGGGACCACCGACACGAATCCCGAGTGAATTAGAGTACAATATATATATATATATATCACTGGAAAGTTCTTCGAGTTTATTTTCTAATGCTTTAAATAGTTTGCAAAACGGAGTTTTCTATGAAATGTTATGCCCATTTTTCCATGGAAGGTCAATACAAGATTTTTCTAGGAGAAGCTTGATCGATTGTGGATCTCATGATCGATCATGAATGAAACAGCCAAGCCCTCAGGTAATATCTAGGAGGCCAGTGATCGATCATGCCTAGAAATGTTAAAAAGTTTCAAAAATTAAGTTTTTGAGCCATTTTTGATGTGGCTTTCACCCATTTGACCCCCACACATGTGGGATCTGGTCTTGGACAAGTTATAACATGTCTAAACCCTCATTTAGGTTATTTAAAACAAAAATACTAAAGGTTTGGGGGATTAGAGAAGCTTGGGAGAGGAAAAGGGAGTTTTTCCCTAATTGGGTAAGTTTCACTCCCAACTTTGAAAATCCACTTGGTTAGCTCATTTTCTTCCTATATTTTCATGCTCCATCTAGTTAACACTATTCCTACATAATTTTATAGAGAATAAAAGTAAATAAAATGAAGTATTGGAGGATTTTAGATCTTGAACAAGGAAGAAGGCAGAAATAGTGAGTATTCATACATGATGTGCTACTCCTTTATTCTTTTACTATTCTCTTCTTGTTTCATCTTCAATTTAGTTGGTATTTTTCTTTCTCTATCACTTATTTGCTAAGTCATTGAAGTTTGATAAGTTTCCTTCATGCACTAAATCCATGTGTTAGCACCTAAATTGTGACTCAAGTATATAAATGGAGTCAGATGGTTTTATTACAGCATGGGATAGAACCAAGGTCTAGACACCCCTGAACTTTGAATAAGTAGGCATTCTCAACAGACATTTTGGTTACAAACACAATGAAAGTATTAACATCCTGAATTTTCCAACCTTTATAAGCCTCCCCACATTGAAACATCAAAAGGCTGGCAAATTTCTATTTTACCCCTACACCCCCAAAAGCCCAAATCAAACCCAATCAAACCCCACTTTTCAACATCTTTTCATCAACAGAGACACCTTGAATTTGCCAACCTTCATAAGCCTTCCCATATTGAAGCATCGAAAGGTTGATAAATTACCATTCTACCCCTATACCTTCAGAAGCCCAAATCAAACCCTATTAAATCCCACTTTTCAACTTCTCTACATCAACAAAGATATCTTGAATTTACCAACCTTCATAAGCCTTTCCACATTGAAGCATCGAAAGGTTAGCAAATTACCATTCTACCCATTTAGCCTTTAAAGGCCAAATCAACTCTATTTAAACTGATTTTTCCCATAAATTCCCAAAATACTCTCTACAAAGAAGGTATCTAGGTCTTAGCCACTTTCATGAGGCCTTCAGCATCAAAATCCCAAAAGGTTGACAAAAGACCATTTTGCCCTTACACCTCTAAAAAACTCAAACCACTGGCTATGAAGCCCATTTTTCTCAGGATGCTCCAACCATCATCAACATTCCCTTATTGAGACCCAAAATGTAAGAAAATTACCATTTTTACCTTACACCCTCAAAATACATCATTTTCCCCAAAATCAGACTTTCGAAAAAACCCTGAAGACTTGATACAAGTCAAAAACTCAGCTAGTCAGTGATCATACCCTCATAAGCCCTAAATCTTCCCAAGAAAAACCCTAGAGGACATAATGCCCCTCAATTGCCCTAATCCATCTCTAGAGTACAATAAATGCACCTGTATTAGCCATGGACACTTGGTGAGCATTGGGAACTCTCTAGAAGTCCAAATCCATCAAGGTCAGGCTCATTCTTTCAGGATTTTTGAGATCTTTGATAAATGCCCTGATGAAGAAACCCTTTCATAAACCCAGCATCACTCATTGACTCAATTCTTCGCCAACCCATGGCATATTTTTTTGTTAAATGACCTCCATTCAAAAATCTCTCAAAAATTCACCAAGGGTCAGATTATCTGTCTGTCAAACCCCAGAGCATCACAAATTCAAGACCCAAACAAAAATGATTACAATCACACCCCATTCAAACCCAAAATAACCCAGTCCAAGGACCAAGCGGTATTTATCCTAGGATAATTCAGGACTTGGAGCATAACTTTCAGCTCAGGTATCTGATTCATACGTAGTTAGAGCCTATGGTTCACAAATCTCAAGGGCTACTTTTCATATAAAGATTTTAAAGATCAATTTTACCTTCTCACCCTTCTTTTGTTGGTACAGGCTAATACAGGTACATTCAGAGCCAATTTTGATCCACTTGCCCATATCTGATTCTGATTCCATCAATTCTATTGCAATCGGAATGTCTGAGAATCCAGGACCCATAGAACTTAAAAAGTAGACATAAACAGTGAAGGGAAAAATTCCAAAAAAAGCAATCATTGTTTTTTTCAAAAATTACCTGTATTACCCAAAACACCCCTGAAACAATTTTTAAACCCTACACCCCTCATTTGGAATAAATGAGGGTGGACATCTAGGGACCACTCCATTTAGCCTTGCACCCCTCCCCGTGGGCCCTATTCTCTCCCTCACAACCTATCCCCATTTGACATGTGGCATGAGGGCCCACCACATTCACCCTCATCCACACACCCCTCTCCACCTCCATGGAAGCTTCTAGAAGGGGACA